>JAVTVY010048179.1:0-242109 GCA_036873755.1 Hanleya hanleyi | reverse complement strand
AGAAAGACCATGGCATAGAAACGTTCTCATAGTCCACGACTGTAGAATGAAAGCGGGAAATAAACGAAGAAATACAGAATCAACATTGCATCAGGGGAATCTTTCAGTTTTAAAACATTTTATCGGTCATTTCAAATCTTCAAATGGAAACCTGGCATTTTCATTGGACTGTGAAGAAAACTGAAAGAAAATGCAGCCAATCAGAGAGGTTCAGTAAAAGTTCATTGGCATCAAATAAAGAAGGCAACGATATCAATGGATTGCTACAGTTTCAATATGATTTTATTCTGCTAAATTCTTCGTATTCGGCGATACAGAGCAACTGTAAACTGTAAAATGTAAACTGTTAATCAAAACTTCACATATCGTTGCTTTTCTCAACACGTTTTTGAAAGGCTGGTTTCGAACAGCCATACGTGTATATCTGTTCTTTATATATGCGATACGAAACGATAAGCGATTCCTAAGCGATATTATAAATACATAATAAATTATTTAGTTATATAGTTTCAAAAGATTGCTAGAATGCAACCGTGATACATATATTAATTGATATTGGTATGGTCATCCAGGTATCTAAACACATCTACAGAATAAATAACCTACAGAAATAAATAGTTTTATTCAAAATAGGTTAAATAATTAAATTCAAAACGAATGTCTTGGTGTCCTTTGTGATGCATATTTCTTCGTCCCTCTTCTCTTCTGTAAATACTGCAGATTAAACGAGTTCGAACGAAAAGGTATGTTTTGAAATTGATAGATAAAATATTGTGATTTTGCCCCCGTAACTTGAGTCCTTGGTGAAAACATATGAACTTTTGGTCATATTGGGGGAGAAGAAGTGGCTCGGTGCTAATTGTCAGGCGATTGTTGTCATAGATAACCTGAATTCGAGCTCCATCAGTGGATTATGTGATTGTCTACGTACCAGGGTTAAATCATGTACACACTGTGAGCACCATGCACACATTTGTTTTAAATAGAAAAACTAGTTTGATGTAATATTTTGAGAGATATGCATTTTTGAGATGTTTAGCTTCAGACAATATATGTTTCTCTATCCAATGTTTTTTTGCTGACGGGGCATCACTGGAGTTCAAGGAGAAAAACAAAGAGAAAATCCTGATTTCCTAAAGGACGACAAACGATCTCTCAGGCGAGATAGATTTGTTAATTGATCTAAACAAGTGTATCTATACCGTCTGGCAACAGTTCACGAAAAACATTTCGACATTTACCGGCCTGAAAATCAGCCAGTGGTTTCACAGTTCCTCGACAGCAGTACTGGGTTCTTTGATTGTAAACAACCTGACGACAGCAGGCGCTGTTGATGCCGCTCGTCCTCGGTTTGATATTTGGGTGACAACATATGTTTCTCCTGATATCATAAGGGGTTCTGTTACAACACTTGGTAAAGTCACCGGATTTGGGGAAAATTCTGCCTCCGCAACAAATTTGCTTCACTGAGTCGTAACTCGCTCTTCCACAACACCGGAAGTTGTCGTTCGGTTTATCTACCAACCTACCGCCACAGCAAAGCTGTCGTCGTCGGTCGTACGTAGATGTTCTGCAGCAAGAAAACATGTTGTTGTTGAACGCCGGACGGGGTTTTATTACACCGCCACAACACATACTCGATTCAGTACTATACGGTTCAGATCTGCAACAGCGAGCAAAGCATCCGGGTCTGATCTGAATTTGGTTCCCACAGCAGATGTGCGATTTGGAATTCATCATCTTTTTACCACAACAGATCCAATCGCTTGAACGATAGTCAGGTCTTGTGTGGACGACGCCACTGCAACACATCTTCTCCGGGGTGTCTATCAAATTTGTTCTGCAGCAGCGGTAATTACCTGGCACGGAAGGTTTGGGTCGGATGACGTTCCTACAACATTGATGAGTGCTAGAGGTGAAGAGCTTTTTCCCACAGCACGAATAACTGAGGAAGGGGTTTGGTTTATTGATCACCTCACCCATACAACACTGCTGTGTGATGGAGTTGTAAGATGCCGTCTTTCCACAACAAAAATGACGAGGGTTTGGCCTTGGCAGGATGGAAGGTGGATTTCTGTTACAACAGAGCTGGGTGGTCGTGATATAAGGAACACTGCCACAGCAGCGGACCAGGCTAGGGCCACGAGCCAAAGCTCGGTCGGCTAGTTCGGGAAGCGGGCTGATAATATTCAGGCAACACGTTTGAATAGCTCTGTTGAAATTTATACCTCCACATTTCGCTGAAAAACAAAAAGAGTGTAGGTATTCAATATAGTGTGTATATATTTATGATATTACATCGTAAAAACATGCGTGTGTATGTCGTTTGTCAGAGCAGGTGCCGTAGATGCTAAAGTCGAAAAAAAAATTGTTAGGGATTTATTCTCTTTCGTCTGAGTTGATCAACCATAACCAGGTTCTTTGTTTTGCCCATTACGTTTCAAATTTTAAGTAATTCAGTTCAATTATATAAATTGTTTTTGGCGAAAACTTCAGATCCACTTCTAAGAGACCTATAAATATATATGCTAAATTATTTAGCTAAATTACTATCGAGCTGAATTGTTAAGAGTGATCAAACTTTGATCAAACTTTGTTCAGGCGTTAGATATTTTGATTTTGATGATCAACGTCATGTGGAGGATGGTACCTGACTGACGTCATGTGGAGGATGGTACCTGACTGACGTCATGTGGAGGATGGTACCTGACTGACGTCATGTGGAGGATGGTATACCTGACTGACGTCATGTGGAGGATGGTACCTGACTGACGTCATGTGGAGGATGGTACCTGACTGACGTCATGTGGAGGATGGTATACCTGACTGAATTCATCAAAATCACGCAAAATAGGTTTTTGAAGCATGTTGTCACAGTAGCGCCTTCATGAATAGGTGAAAATTATTAAACCATAATAACTTATTGGTGAACATTCATTGTATTTAACATATACCAGAAGAAAAATGTATTCATAAACAAATGGTATCATACGTTTCATGGGGTATATTATCAACGACGACAGGGACACGAAGAGTTTCAGTGAACTCAAATCACATTATCACATTAAAGGAACATCCTGAAATTTTAATAGACTGGGAAGATTTAAATTATGTGGTATAAAATCCCTCAAAACCGTGGTCAAATTATCACTCACTGGAAATATGTAGACGTTACTATGATGTAGAGTATATACTATGATGTGCATGCAGACGTCACATGAAATTATGTGTAACTCCGACCCATGCCAAATAGGGAACCCCGTCAAACATAGCAATGAGTAGAACAATAATGCCACTCCAAATGCAAAGAATGTCAATTCTCTTTCGATTATTGTCTCGGAAATTCTTTTGTGGACGACGGCTGAATAGTGACGGTCAGATCTGTGGAATATATATGAACATCTTGCTTTGCTGAATAACAGGATTAATAGGTATTCTTTACTCAATTTATATTATCGTAGTATATTAGCTGTATTAGTTTTTGTCGATCGTTTCTTTCTCTATTTGGATTCTTTTTCTCTCGCTTCACTGTTTACAGTCCTATGTACTAGATATTCAAGTAGTTTCAAAATTAGGGATCAAGGAATATCGATTAAGAACGTAATTAAAATTAGCGTTACTAGACTTAGTCCGGACAACGTGGGAATAATTAAATGCACTATTCAAAAATCAGTGGTAATATGGTGACTCAACGCCCAGCGGCTCATCCACAGCAAAAATATAAAACAAGTTTGGCTAGACCATCGAAGATTACGTTAGCTGGATGAAGTAAAGGACGATAAGATCAACGCAAAATACTCTCCTGTTCTATACTAATGTAGTTCTATCTTTGTCAAAGATTGACTTTCTAGAAATGGAGGGATTCAGCGTGAAAGTACCTATCTCAACTGTAAACATTTGTTTTCCTCATGAACATCCGTCATTAGAATGAATTTATATACAACCAGTTTGCGGCATGTATGATTGCAAGTGATTAGATAAATTAAGGTTCAAGAACACGTTGTTTTTCCGTGAGAGTAAAGTACAAATACGACCGCATTTGTGAAATAGTATATTTACCTGCATCCGTCGGGATAAGAAACTTTGAAGACAGGAGCAGCATGACAACTGGAAGAAAACCTTGGATCCTCATGATTACTGAACAATCGAGCCTATATAGAAATGTCGTCTCCTTGAAGAGGTTATACGTCATGGTAGCATGTAGTATCTTATATATACTTACTCTGACATTTTTAACTGCCTATCTAAGATTGATCATTTTTTATGACGATGATAGCGGAAATTCCGTCAAAGCTTTCGACCACTCGATTTGCAGCTTTTCTTATTTGAAGAAAATACGTTAACTGGTCTTCCCCGTCATTTCCTGGAGAGGTGTGAGGATAGAAGGCTGTTACAACATAGACAGCATTACTATATCTGATATGAGAGAAAATAGTGAGATTTCCGTTAGGTCACTTTTTGCATTGACATAATTAAAACGAAACGATTGGCCGATATAACTGGGCAAAACACGGAACACAGTTTGGAAAAAAAAATGTACTTTTTGTTCAAAATCTCTCCATCTTGCGTTCTCGCCTTTTTTCAAGAGACGGATTTCATATTTCAGCTTAATCTGATTTTATCCTAGTTGCATATTATATGTTACAAATTGTCTTTATGTGTAAGGTTTTCTAAACAAAAAAAAAAATAAAAAAGCAGATGCGATAATCAGTAACCAATCGTCCGCAAAGAAAAATGTGAGCGTAAATGATCGAAATATCTCCTATATTATCTAAAAATTAGTTGAGTGAAATTACAGTCAAGTATAAGAGAGAAAATTGATTCCACTCAATACTTGAGTGAGATTTTCACTCAACTTGAGTTACTTTTCACTCAACTTGAGTTAAATGCCCCCAACTTGAGTTAAATGCAGCCAACCATAAGAGTAGAAATTGATCCCACTCAAATTGAGTGAACTTGAGTGGTTTTAACTCAAGTTGAGTGAAAAGTAACTCAAGTTCAGTGAAAAGTAACTCAAGTTTGAGTGAACAATTACATTTCACTCAAACTTGAGTGGAACAGTTCACTTAAGTTTTTTAGAGAGTACGACAATATTAACAGCAAAACTTATTATAATATCTGTTATACAACAATATTAACACCAAAACTTATTATAATATCTCTTATACGACAATATTAACCTCAAACTGATTTATAGTAATATAATATCTCTTATACGAAAATATTATCACCAAAACTCATTTATAGTCATTAAATATCTCTTATACGACAATAGTAACACCAAAACTCTTTTATAGTCCTCAAATAAATTAGGACGTATATGAACAGAATTTCAGTTCGTATATAACACTAGTGGTTTGAGACGGAATTTCATAGCAAATTATAAATGCTGCATCACAGATAGACGAGCGGCCGGAACCCTGCTATTGGGAATGAAATGCACCCCCGTACACAGAGGCAAACTATGTATCATTTGAAAGCTTAGACTCTCTTCTTTCAGATGAGGGAGGATGTGGTGGTGAAAAGTATTGCCGTATGCTGAAAAAATTAGGAAATACAAGAACCATTGGATTGCATCATTCTACTTTTAAAATGAGGGTATACGTATTAAAATGACTATATCTTCACTCGTACCCGGCATACGGGAAAATGGTTGGTGTCAATTGATTGCGCAGAGATTCTTTAGTCTTCTAATATAAAAAAAAAGTATTATGATGTCATTGACCTGTGACGTTACAGAGGGGCCATCACCAAAATATAATTAAATTTCGTCAAACGCACTAAAAACTATGTCAAAAGCTTTGTGGGTAAAATACTTCGTTGTTAAATAGCTAAAATGGTTCTGATGTCGAATTTAGTCATCGGTCGAATACTTCAACAAAGATTTGGTGCGATTACCTTTTAAATCCTCAATATAACGAGCGTCATTCACCATAGGATATTAGGTAAAAACACTAACTACTGCATTAGAGGACGGGTTTCTCGGATGTCAGTCACCAAAAATAATCTAGTTCCGTCATTTGACGTCGTAGCTGAATATTGTTTTGTCAAACGTACAAATTAGTTTAAAATTGAAATGGGGGATCGTTTCAAAATATCCACAAAACATACGAGAAGACGCAGAGTGGCACAAAATTGCCGAAAGAGTGCTGTGAGCATCAGTTTATTATTTATCTAATTTTATGACAGCATTAAATAGATCTCTACAATACAAAAACATGTCTATAAACATACCCACCCTCCTGGTATGTCCCGATCCCACAACAGCCTGAGTTTTGGAGTTTTATTATAATATCACTACAAGTACTCATGTAATTCACAGCAGTTGTTTCAGATATTTTTGAGAGCATAAATTCTGTATATCCCTGGAATCATAAATACAATAGGACAGCCCCGATATAGAACTCTTCAATATAACAATAATACTTATTTATTTCAGACACAGATGGTCTATAGAATGAACAAATAAATAATAAGATGGCAGCCAAAAGACAAATTACTAGCGCGTTGCATAGATTTGGCGAGACCAATGACAAACTAAACGCGAAATCTGAGACAAATCGGAAAGCCGCAAAGTTGTAAGTAAGAAGTACCTCATTAAAGCTGGGTCCCAAATATGTAAGTAGCAATACAATTGCGCGGGGAGTGCATTATAACCAGCGAAATACGTTGTCGTTTGTGACACGCAGTTTTTCCCCCAGTTACATGACGAGTACGAAGACCACAGATGGCTGCAATAGATACCGGTACAGTACGACGAGAAAAGTTGCTTCTTCGCATCTTGAGAACACATATAGAACTTTCGAGACAAAACGTTGGCACGAATGCATAATTTTCTAGTTTGCACAGACATACCATAACTGTCAGTGAGATCCAAAGATAAAATGATCAAGATATTGGCGTTGTCAACGTAATTTAGCTGTGAGTCAGACAGTTTAACAGAGTGTGCTCTCAGGTCATTGAACTTTATTGGACGAAACCACATGCATAAGAATTTCTTAGTGATGAAGACAATATAATTGTCAGTGGAAAAAATATCAAATATATCAAGTGGATTCTAAAGGCCCTTGGCAGAGAGACTAATAAGTCGTCAGGGTATAATAGGTGGTTAAAGAAGACTGTGGCTACATGACATCCTAAATTGGACCGAAATATTTTGATGTCAAGTTCATCTATGTAGACATTAAAGAACAGAGCAGACAGAATTCCTCCTTGGCGAGCGAACCCTCCGAGAAGGCATACCCACATCCTGGTAGCCATGATAAGCGCCATTGCTCACGTGAAGTCAAGTCAAGGTTAGACACCGGGTAATGCTTTAACATTGGCTCTACTGCAAAACTCGGAAAATAATTAGCATTGTAAATACAAAATATCCAAACAATTTTGAAGATGTTATTGCCTCGGAGTTGAATAGGCATTTGTAACATAAATCATCACATGTAAATCTCCGTGCATAAAATAGTACAGCATTCCAATGTTAAGAAATTGTTCGCTGCCTAACCTCGGCACGACGCCACATGGGTCATGACGTCGTGTCTCGCCTTTTGTCGTTAGAGACTTCCATCTCGGGACTGTTCTATTAATATTTATGATATATAATCTCTAATATTATTATCTCGCTTATTCTGTGTTTCGCACATGGTGTCAGAGCAGAATTGTCGCTCCTATATATATTTCTGCAGTAGGTATTGAAACATACCAATCTCAGAGATTTATCTGCTTTGACACATTTTATGTGTACGCTGTTTACCAGTGCTATTTCGTCTAGTGTCTTCTGTGGTTTTCAAGGTATATAAGGCCCACATTCTGTACAGAATTGTTACTGTTTTATTATCAGAGGTAATAAATTTCGCTCATGAAGATCTTTTGTAGGTATTGAAAAATACTAGTCTCAATTCGATTTTATCGGATTTACACATTTCATGTGTATTCTTAAACAGGGCTGTTTCTTATAGTGGAGCCAAGTCGTCATTAGTGTTGTCTCTCTTCTGTACTGGAGCTCCGAAGAGTATTTTTACTACTTTAATATCAAGTGTTACAGTCTGGATCTCAGCAACATTATTCTGATGTATGTCTCACATCATGATAGAATCGTTATACGAGAGACATACGAACACGATCATGTGAGCATATGGCCACTTGTAGGTAGAATCCGTATTCAGGGTTGAAGCACGCCACTGACGTGGCTATGTTAATGTGTCAAAACAGAAAATCTCGAATTCAGATTGGTATTTTTCAATACCTACAGAACTCCAGAAGCGAGAATTCTGTTCTGACACATATGATAAAGCAGTAATAATAATGAACAGTATGCGGACCTTACGGACCTTACGGACCTTGGTAACTACGGGAGACAGCGCTGAATACTCATGAAATGTGTCAAAGCAGATATATCTCGAATTTAGTTTGGTATTTTTCTTTACCTACAGAACTCTAGCAGCGACATTGGAAACTGTGGAAACTGTTGGAAACTGTGGAATACAAGCGTCTAGTCCGTCATTCAATATTCAGCCGCCGTCCATTAAGAATTTCTGCGTCAATAATCCAATGGCCTAATTCATATAATAACATTGGCGCTAAATTAAAAGGATACATCATAATGTACGTAAAACTAGGCTGAGTTCCTGCAAAACAGAGGCGGTCAACATTTTTCAATGATGCCAGCAAGATGATGATGTTCCAAAAATATCAAATCCGTATCGCTGATCAGTATTCTTAATCCATATGATATACGTTGTAAAGTCGTTATCTAGAGTATGATGTATCTCAGTCACGCTTTGGTTGTGCCTGTTCATATGAAAACTATGAGGATATTGAAATACATAGGTTTATACGGCCACCAGACCCTGGTTAAACGGGATTAGACCCAAGATACGAAACGTACCGCCATAGATCTTGCACACTGTGTTCGTATTTTGCTATCGGCATGCGATATGTATTGTCAAATTTGAGAAAATTCGAGTGGAGGCGCTTGATGATATAGCCCTCTTTTACAAGTTCATTAAAGACATTGAAAGAAACAGCATACATATGAAAAGTGGGCAAAGCAGATAAATCTCGAATTGAGATTGATATATTTCAGTACTCCAGAAGCGAGAATTCTGTCCTGACACATTTGATGAGAAATAGCAATAATTCTGTACGGAATTTGGACCTTATGGATCTTGGAAACTACAGACGACATTAGAAGAAACAGCGCTACAGGATCACTAGAAGCGATAATTCTGCCTGACACCATCAACACACCGTAATAATACTGTATATCAGCACATATGTGCGAAGCGCAGAACAAGCGAGATCATAATATTGGAGTTTATATATCATTAATAGTTATGCTTGGGATATTCAGAAGATATACTCCCCAAAATATCCGAAACAACTGCTTTGAAGTACATGAATACATATAGTGATGTCCTATACTCAGGATGTTGTAGGGTCAGAACATATCTGGAGAGTGGGTACGTTTAAGGGCATTTTCCTGTGTGACATTAAACCCTACAAGTAGGTTTCCAAGAACATACTGTTGATGTGACAATTTTAATATTAAGTT
Organism: Hanleya hanleyi; assembly: GCA_036873755.1. NCBI lineage: Eukaryota > Metazoa > Mollusca > Polyplacophora > Lepidopleurida > Hanleyidae > Hanleya > Hanleya hanleyi. Next base: position 232,559 of record JAVTVY010048179.1, on the reverse strand, counting down.
TAGATGACCCCTAAATAGTTTTGAAATTTTCAAGAGATGGAAAATCAGTGACCTGTAAAGAGTAATTTATAAAACACTCTACCCAAAAATCTTTAGATTGCCAAGATCATATACTGTGGGAAAATATGTAAATTGCAATAGTAATTATGAGATGACCCCACCCCCCCCCCCCCAACCCACAACGATAATCAAGATAACCTTTGATATTGCTTTAAAATTAACAAGAGATAAAAAAAATCATTGAAATATACATATAAAGTCATAAAACATTTTTATCAAGTATTGCTGAAGTCAGATGATTGACAATCTTAGATAAAAGCTTGGTAGAAAATGTATAATTTTGACAGATACTTCCTGTTCACATATACTATTCTCTATGGTAGTGAGAAACCTTATATAGCCTCTACTTTCATGCAATGATACACATTACCGTTCGCAATAACTTGACACAATTATGTGAATTTCATTACATTGAATAACTTTGTAAAGAAACCATAATTGTGTATTTAGAAAATGTTTCATTGGGAATTTTGAGAGGACCCCCGAGTAACGTCATGATTGAAGATCCTGAACAAAACTGTTATCAATCGATGCCCTGTTTAATGGAGAAAATATTGCTACCTCACTACTGTGCATTGGTATAAAATAAATAAAGTTATTAACACTGAAGCAAACCCACCCCTTTTCTTTTTTCGTGGCGATAAGACTCGATATTGGTTCGTTTGAATGGATTTTTTACCTTACGGCAATATATTTCAAGATCGCATCCGGTCTAATAAAATAGTACATTAAATAAGCTTTCAAATGACATAGGATGTAGCCGTGTGTACGGGAGGTCCATTTTACTCCTAAAATAAGGCGTTTTTTTGCAAATCGCCGGTCGTCTAAGACTCACTATTCCGTTATTAAAGATAATCACAGATTTATAATTACACCATTCAGAAAGTCAGATTTCGGTGCCAATAATCGAAAATATACTAATAGAATGCTGTGGTCACTCTGATCGTAAATTTTATGGTACAGGCCTGATCGTCCATATTGTCAAATACAAGATATATCGCAGCAATCACGAAAAAGATCGTCGGTCGAGGTACTTGACCATATACAATATGATCGGTCACTTCTGAACCAGAAAACGTTTGGACAGAAGGACCATATTATTTTGACAGTGGACAGTACATGACATCCTAAATTGGACCGAAATATTTTGATGTCAAGTTCATCTATGTAGACATTAAAGAACAGAGCAGACCGAATTCCTCCTTGGCGAGCGAACCCTCCGAGAAGGCATACCCACATCCTGGTAGCCATGATAAGCGCCATTGCTCACGTGAAGTCAAGTCAAGGTTAGACACCGGGTAATGCTTTAACATTGGCTCTACTGCAAAACTCGGAAAATAATTAGCATTGTAAATACAAAATATCCAAACAATTTTGAAGATGTTATTGCCTCGGAGTTGAATAGGCATTTGTAACATAAATCATCACATGTAAATCTCCGTGCATAAAATAATACAGCATTCCAATGTTAAGAAATTGTTCGCTGCCTAACCTCGGCACGACGCCACATGGGTCATGACGTCGTGTCTCGCCTTTTGTCGTTAGAGACTTCCACCTCGGGACTGTTCTATTAATATTTATGATATATAATCTCTAATATTATTATCTCGCTTATTCTGTGTTTCGCACATGGTGTCAGGGCAGAATTGTCGCTCCTATATATATTTCTGCAGTAGGTATTGAAACATACCAATCTCAGAGATTTATCTGCTTTGACACATTTTATGTGTACGCTGTTTACCAGTGCTATTTCGTCTAGTGTCTTCTGTGGTTTTCAAGGTATATAAGGCCCACATTCTGTACAGAATTGTTACTGTTTTATTATCAGAGGTAATAAATTTCGCTCATGAAGATCTTTTGTAGGTATTGAAAAATACTAGTCTCAATTCGATTTTATCGGATTTACAGATTTCATGTGTATTCTTAAACAGCGCTGTTTCTTATAGTGGAGCCAAGTCGTCATTAGTGTTGTCTCTCTCCTGTACTGGAGCTCCGAAGAGTATTTTTACTACTTTAATATCAAGTGTTACAGTCTGGATCTCAGCAACATTATTCTGATGTATGTCTCACATCATGATAGAATCGTTATACGAGAGACATACGAACACGATCATGTGAGCATATGGCCACTTGTAGGTAGAATCCGTATTCAGGGTTGAAGCACGCCACTGACGTGGCTATGTTAATGTGTCAAAACAGAAAATCTCGAATTCAGATTGGTATTTTTCAATACCTACAAACTCGAGAAGCGAGAATTCTGTTCTGACACATATGATAAAGCAGTAATAATAATGAACAGTATTCGGACCTTACGGACCTTGGTAACTACGGGAGACAGCGCTGAATACTCATGAAATGTGTCAAAGCAGATATATCTCGAATTTAGTTTGGTATTTTTCTTTACCTACAGAACTCCAGCAGCGACATTGGAAACTGTGGAAACTGTGGAATACAAGCGTCTAGTCCGTCATTCAATATTCAGCCGCCGTCCATTAAGAATTTCTGCGTCAATAATCCAATGGCCTAATTCATATAATAACATTGGCGCTAAATTAAAAGGATACATCATAATGTACGTAAAACTAGGCTGAGTTCCTGCAAAACAGAGGCGGTCAACATTTTTCAATGATGCCAGCAAGATGATGATGTTCCAAAAATATCAAATCCGTATCGCTGATCAGTATTCTTAATCCATATGATATACGTTGTAAAGTCGTTATCTAGAGTATGATGTATCTCAGTCACGCTTTGGTTGTGCCGGTTCATATGAAAACTATGAGGATATTGAAATACATAGGTTCATACGGCCACCAGACCCTGGTTAAACGGGATTAGACCCAAGACACGAAACGTACCGCCATAGATCTTGCACACTGTGTTCGTATTTGCTATCGGCATGCGATATGTATCGTCAAATTTGAGAAAATTCGAGTGGAGGCGCTTGATGATATAGCCCTCTTTTACCAGTTCATTAAAGACATTGAAAGAAACAGCATACATATGAAAAGTGGGCAAAGCAGATAAATCTCGAATTGAGATTGATATATTTCAGTACTCCAGAAGCGAGAATTCTGTCCTGACACATTTGATGAGAAATAGCAATAATTCTGTACGGAATTTGGACCTTATGGATCTTGGAAACTACAGACGACATTGGAAGAAACAGCGCTACAGGATCACTAGAAGCGATAATTCTGCCTGACACCATCAACACACCGTAATGATACTGTATATCAGCACATATGTGCGAAGCGCAGAACAAGCGAGATCATAATATTGGAGTTTATATATCATTAATAGTTATGCTTGGGATATTCAGAAGATATACTCCCCAAAATATCCGAAACAACTGCTTTGAAGTACATGAATACATATAGTGATGTCCTATACTCAGGATGTTGTAGGGTCAGAACATATCTGGAGAGTGGGTACGTTTAAGGGCATTTTCCTGTGTGATATTAAACCCTACAAGTAGGTTTCCAAGAACATGCTGTTGATGTGACAATTTTAATATTAAGTTTAGCTGACCCCTCAATAGTTTTGAAATTTTCAAGAGATGGAAAATCAGTGACCTGTAAAGAGTAATTTATAAAACACTCTACCCAGAAATCTTTAGATTGCCAAGATCATATACTGTGGGAAAATATGTAAATTGCAATAGTAATTATGAGATGACCCCCCCCCCCCCCAACCCACAACGATAATCAAGATAACCTTTGATATTGCTTTAAAATTAACAAGAGATAAAAAAAATCATTGAAATATACATATAAAGTCATAAAACAATTTTATCAAGTATTGCTGAAGTCAGATGATTGACAATCTTAGATAAAAGCTTGGTAGAAAATGTATAATTTTGACAGATACTTCCTGTTCACATATACTATTCTCTATGGTAGTGAGAAACCTTATATAGCCTCTACTTTTCATGCAATGATACACATTACCGGTCGCAATAACTTGACACAATTATGTGAATTTCATTACATTGAATAACTTAGTAAAGAAACCATAATTGTGTATTTAGAAAATGTTTCATTGTGAATTTTGAGAGGACCCCCGAGTAACGTCATGATTGAAGATCTTGAACAAAACTGTTATCAATCGATGCCCTGTTTAATGGAGAAAATATTGCTACCTCACTACTGTGCATTGGTATAAAATAAATAAAGTTATTAACACTGAAGCAAACCCACCCCTTTTCTTTTTTCGTGACGATAAGACTCGATATTGGTTCGTTTGAATGGAATTTATACCTTACGGCAGTATATTTCAAGATCGCATCCGGTCTAATAAAATAGGACATTAAATAAGCTTTCAAATGACATAGGATGTAGCCGTGTGTACGGGAGGTCCATTTTACTCCTAAAATAAGGCGTTTTTTTGCAAATCGCCGGTCGTCTAAGACTCACTATTCCGTTATTAAAGATAATCACAGATTTATAATTACACCATTCAGAAAGTCAGATTTCGGTGCCAATAATCTAAAGTATACTAACAGAATGCTGTGGTCACTCTGATCGTAAATTTTATGGTACAGGCCTGATCGTCCATATTGTCAAATACAATATATATCGAAGCAATCACGAAAAAGATCGTCGGTCGAGGTACTTGACCATATGCAATATGATCGGTCACTTCTGAACAAGAAAACGTTTGGACAGAAGGACCAAATTATTTTGACAGTGGACAGTACATGACATCCTAAATTGGACCGAAATATTTTGATGTCAAGTTCACCTATGTAGACATTAAAGAACAGAGCAGACAGAATTCCTCCTTGGCGAGCGAACCCTCCGAGAAGGCATACCCACATCCTGGTAGCCATGATAAGCGCCATTGCTCACGTGAAGTCAAGTCAAGGTTAGACACCGGGTAATGCTTTAACATTGGCTCTACTGCAAAACTCGGAAAATAATTAGCATTGTAAATACAAAATATCCAAACAATTTTGAAGATGTTATTGCCTCGGAGTTGAATAGGCATCTGTAACATAAATCATCACATGTAAATCTCCGTGCATAAAATAATACAGCATTCCAATGTTAAGAAATTGTTCGCTGCCTAACCTCGGCACGACGCCACATGGGTCATGACGTCGTGTCTCGCCTTTTGTCGTTAGCGACTTCCATCTCGGGACTGTTCTATTAATATTTATGATATATAATCTCTAATATTATTATCTCGCTTATTCTGTGTTTCGCACATGGTGTCAGGGCAGAATTGTCGCTCCTATATATATTTCTGCAGTAGGTATTGAAACATACTATTCTCAGAGATTTATCTGCTTTGACACATTTTATGTGTACGCTGTTTACCAGTGCTATTTCGTCTAGTGTCTTCTGTGGTTTTCAAGGTATATAAGGCCCACATTCTGTACAGAATTGTTACTGTTTTATTATCAGAGGTAATAAATTTCGCTCATGAAGATCTTTTGTAGGTATTGAAAAATACTAGTCTCAATTCGATTTTATCGGATTTACACATTTCATGTGTATTCTTAAACAGCGCTGTTTCTTATAGTGGAGCCAAGTCGTCATTAGTGTTGTCTCTCTCCTGTACTGGAGCTCCGAAGAGTATTTTTACTACTTTAATATCAAGTGTTACAGTCTGGATCTCAGCAACATTATTCTGATGTATGTCTCACATCATGATAGAATCATTATACGAGAGACATACGAACACGATCATGTGATCATATGGCCACTTGTAGGTAGAATCCGTATTCAGGGTTGAAGCACGCCACTGACGTGGCTATGTTAATGTGTCAAAACAGAAAATCTCGAATTCAGATTGGTATTTTTCAATACCTACAGAACTCGAGAAGCGAGAATTCTGTTCTGACACATATGATAAAGCAGTAATAATAATGAACAGTATTCGGACCTTACGGACCTTGGTAACTACGGGAGACAGCGCTGAATACTCATGAAATGTGTCAAAGCAGATATATCTCGAATTTAGTTTGGTATTTTTCTTTACCTACAGAACCCCAGCAGCGACATTGGAAACTGTGGAAACTGTTGGAAACTGTGGAATACAAGCGTCTAGTCCGCCATTCAATATTCAGCCGCCGTCCATTAAGAATTTCTGCGTCAATAATCCAATGGCCTAATTCATATAATAACATTGGCGCTAAATTAAAAGGATACATCATAATGTACGTAAAACTAGGCTGAGTTCCTGCAAAACAGAGGCGGTCAACATTTTTCAATGATGCCAGCAAGATGATGATGTTCCAAAAATATCAAATCCGTATCGCTGATCAGTATTCTTAATCCATATGATATACGTTGTAAAGTCGTTATCTAGAGTATGATGTATCTCAGTCGCGCTTTGGTTGTGCCTGTTCATATGAAAACTATGAGGATCTTGAAATACATAGGTTCATACGGCCACCAGCCCCTGGTTAAACGGGATTAGACCCAAGATACGAAACGTACCGCCATAGATCTTACACACTGTGTTCGTATTTTGCTATCGGCATGCGATATGTATCGTCAAATTTGAGAAAATTCGAGTGGAGGCGCTTGATGATATAGCCCTCTTTTACAAGTTCATTAAAGACATTGAAAGAAACAGCATATATATGAAAAGTGGGCAAAGCAGATAAATCTCGAATTGAGATTGATATATTTCAGTACTCCAGAAGCGAGAATTCTGTCCTGACACATTTGATGAGAAATAGCAATAATTCTGTACGGAATTTGGACATTATGGATCTTGGAAACTACAGACGACATTAGAAGAAACAGCGCTACAGGATCACTAGAAGCGATAATTCTGCCTGACACCATCAACACACCGTAATAATACTGTATATCAGCACATATGTGCGAAGCGCAGAACAAGCGAGATTATAATATTGGAGTTTATATATCATTAATAGTTATGCTTGGGATATTCAGAAGATATACTCCCCAAAATATCCGAAACAACTGCTTTGAAGTACATGAATACATATAGTGATGTCTTATACTCAGGATGTTGTAGGGTCAGAACATATCTGGAGAGTGGGTACGTTTAAGGGCATTTTCCTGTGTGATATTAAACCCTACAAGTACATGTAGGTTTCCAAGAACATACTGTTGATGTGACAATTTTAATATTAAGTTTAGATGACCCCTAAATAGTTTTGAAATTTTCAAGAGATGGAAAATCAGTGACCTGTAAAGAGTAATTTATAAAACACTCTACCCAGAAATCTTTAGATTGCCAAGAACGTATACTGTGGGAAAATATGTAAATTGCAATAGTAATTATGAGATGACCCCCCCCCCCCAACCCACAACGATAATCAAGATAACCTTTGATATTGCTTTAAAATTAACAAGAGATAAAAAAAATCATTGAAATATACATATGAAGTCATAAAACATTTTTATCAAGTATTGCTGAAGTCAGATGATTGACAATCTTAGATAAAAGCTTGGTAGAAAATGTATAATTTTGACAGATACTTCCTGTTCACATATACTATTCTCTATGGTAGTGAGAAACCTTATATAGCCTCTACTTTTCATGCAATGATACACATTACCGGTCGCAATAACTTGACACAATTATGTGAATTTCATTACATTGAATAACTTAGTAAAGAAACCATAATTGTGTATTTAGAAAATGTTTCATTGGGAATTTTGAGAGGACCCCCGAGTAACGTCATGATTGAAGATCCTGACCAAAACTGTTATCAACCGATGCCCTGTTTAATGGAGAAAATATTGCTACCTCACTACTGTGCATTGGTATAAAATAAATAAAGTTATTAACACTGAAGCAAACCCACCCCTTTTCTTTTTTCGTGACGATATAAGACTCGATATTGGTTCGTTTGAATGGATTTTTTACCTTACGGCAATATATTTCAAGATCGCATCCGGTCTAATAAAATAGTACATTAAATAAGCTTTCAAATGACATAGGATGTGGCCGTGTGTACGGGAGGTCCATTTTACTCCTAAAATAAGGCGTTTTTTTTGCAAATCGCCGGTCGTCTAAGACTCACTATTCCGTTATTAAAGATAATCACAGATTTATAATTACACCATTCAGAAAGTCAGATTTCGGTGCCAATAATCTAAAATATACTAACAGAATGCTGTGGTCACTCTGATCGTAAATTTTATGGTACAGGCCTGATCGTCCATATTGTCAAATACAATATATATCGAAGCAATCACGAAAAAGATCGTCGGTCGAGGTACTTGACCATAAACAATATGATCGGTCACTTCTGAACCAGAAAACGTTTGGACAGAAGGACCATATTATTTTGACAGTGGACAAGTTTTGAAGTACCGGTATAAAAGGAAAGTTTATTACTATAGTACCTGGGAGCCGAGTTGAAAAAAAAGCCTTATTTAAGAAATTTGTCCACCCCGCCGACAGGATTCTTTTTTTATCTATATCACGACTTTCTATGACCATTGCGGGTAACAACCAGGGCAGATGTAGAGTACCAAATCGGTGCTGATTTTTTTACTGCTGCCGAAATGATACCCTACAGCTATTCATTTTGTTTCGCCGAAACAGAAGACAGGTTACTATAAACAACCTGATCACTTATTAACGGCTCAACCTATCTGAACTTTATCACATATTACTCATCAATAACGACAAAGTTACAGAGTATCATGATTTGTTTCCGTAATCCATTTTTGCGGCGTCAAGTGGGGGCCATATTCCAATGTCAAGTGAAAAAACATCCCCTTCTAAAAAAGGGGTATTTGCATTGTAATATATCTCTCAACACGGATCCAGTCTATCTAAATATCACGATTTAGTGTTGAGCAAAACGTAGCGCTTTTTTATTGCTTAAGTTCGTAGTTGTAGTACAACCGTATGGTACAATTCGGGAGTAACACACACATGACATTTAAAAAAAAATTGACATAGGGGATATGATTCAACAATCATCTCTTTCCCATTAATATCTACAACAGTCATAAATTTATTTATTGTATTTAATATGAATGCCAGTAACATATACAATCAAAATTTGGATTGTATCTGAATTGTATGACATTATTCATGGACCGTATCTAGATATTCGCTCCAACAAAATAATCCGTTCGGAGAAGAGAGTTCGTGTGTTCATAATTTACTTATTAATGATCCAATCGTTGAAAAGATGAACATATACGGTTGAACATTTTGCGTAGTTTTTATTATTATCAAATGTTTTGCTTTTGCATCCAAATTGTATGATGGCTCTTGATTATTCATGTGGCAATTAAACAACAACAAACGAAAATAATCCTGAAAAAACGGGGGTATATGTAATAGAACGTTCATATCTACCTTAATTATAGTCTAATCAATCTAAGATTCATTACATACTCATAACTATTGGCAGAGTTACGCCTTGTCAGCATTTGATATTTATATCAACCGATGACAGTAATTGGAGGGGGGGCGAGGGGGCATATCCAAATTACCAGCAGAAATTAAATACAATACATTTGTGGTACATCAGAGCTGGGACGAATATTAAAGGGATATGAAACAGACCCCAACATCAAAGGCGCCGCCGCGAGCTCACGTTGAACGTATGTCTCGCCTGCCAGGTCTCGCGCTCTACGCGCGTGAGCCTTTGCTTCGCCTAGTTTTCATCACGAATTCATTCCAGATTTTACCAGATTTTTAGACGTTCTTCTGCAGCAATTGGCATCAGATTATTTGATCGAGACATGTACTATTTTGAGAGAAGAAACTCTTGAGGGATTTTCATCGAAAAGATGCATATTTTCATGACAACTTTCGACCGCTCTGCGCTGCCGATAACTGAGCGGATGGAGCGGCAAGGAAAAACTCATTTTCCCCCTTCTTTGCGATCAAACTTCTCATTTATCTCAATCTTTGAAGTATATCTGTGCTAGTTTTTACAAAATATGCAAGCATGTCATTGACAGTACGCAAAATGTTTTAATTTTCCATTTTCGTTTTTGTAAATAATTGCTCGTGAAAATCGTGAAAATCGTGAAAATGCCAAATATTTAAAATTCTGAACAAATCTCACAATTCTTGTACGTTTTTGTGATTGAACTACTCCTTTGGTTCATTTGTTTTTTTAGATTTTTTTTCTCCGTGCACTAGTTTTGTTTCTTGTCGTTTGCATGATGTATTCCTTTTGACACTCGTTAAGTTGTAAAGGATTTTTTTTTGGTCACCAATCTTGGCCTAAATTGAGTTGACTGGCTTCACGTTAATGGAGCCTAGTTGACAAGCACGTGTATTCGCCCAGCATTGACCAGCGAAACAGGGCGGGACTCACAGCGAAGCACACGTGACGGTCTTTTGCGCATAAAAGCCAATCAGTGACGAGGCGTACTAATTAACCAATCACTAATCCCTCATTAACATATCAATTAACGAGACAGACCCTAGTTCAAAGAGAGGAGCCGCGTTTCATATCCCTCTATACTCGTCCCAGATCAGAGGAATAGCGGCTAGAATTTAGCGGGCATGGCTGTTGAAGACAATCAACATTGTTGAGCTGATGTTTATAGGTTTGTGGCCTGAAGTTAATTCCCATTCACATCACGAGAGCGCCTCGCACGAGAGCTGTGCTAATCACAGTAACAAGAAAGAGATACGAAATAAATCACTCATGTGTGGCCAATCAGTAGCTTTCTTAGTAATAGTTTAACTGCTGGAGCTAACCAATTATAATGGTTAGAAATCGCATTTAAGCAGCAGTTATAGCTGTAAAGCGACTGCTCCTCGAATATGTATTTAATATTCAAAAAGGCGAACATTAAAATCGATTTTCAACCCACCATGGTCCTGGATTACATGCCTGTGGTCAGACTTAGGATTTTTGCTTAATATGAGGCATTTTGCTGAACTCGAAATACAAATCTAGCTCTCTGACGATGTAACCATTAACTTAACCCTACCCGGCCTAGGCTTTGTAGGACCTGTCCAGGCCTGATGAGCCATTTCGCCATCCCTAAATATTTGTTTACCACTTGAGCTATAGAGGATGGAATCCAAGATGGCCACTTTGATGCCGCTAAAATGATGTCATTTTTAAAAAGGCATTTTTTGGTCGATTTTTCAGTCAGATCTTTCGATTATATTTTGTGTTTTCTCTGCAAGAGCTGCGCGTTAAATTGGTAAATATTAATCTGATGTGAAATAAATAGTTTTTGCCCACTTTCCCTGGCACAAATCAGGAATATAAAAAAAACACGAAAATATCCCTTTTCTGGAACCCACGTGAAAAAGAACTATTTTCAGTATAACAGGAAAGATATCCATAAGCGCCAAATATGAGGCAATAAATTGGTGAGACTGAAATTATGTGAGTGTTGAGTTGAAGATGCACTGATAGGTGGTAAAACCAGGACCGAAGCTGAGGGAACAGAAGAGGTGAGTCGTATTTCATGACAATTGCATGTCATACTATGAAAATTGTGATGAAGACAAACCGATATGGATACATGAAACAAAGCGAAAAGTGTAGCTCATGGTTAGAGGAGCTTGGGTATCCATGGGAACGTGTTTGAATCTGTAAACTAGGAAGATAGGTCAATTGTTGCCTTCTTCAAAAGATGTGCAAAACTGAATTTGTCAGTTCGAGATTAGTTAACCAGCAGTCCTTAAGTCTCTGCAATATCCTTGGTTCTTGCTGCTAATTTTATTATATGGAATAGGGCTTTGGATTAAGGACGCGGAAATTCTTTAATGGGTGACGGCTGAATTTTGAATGACAGACTAGACGCTTGTATATCAGATCCAATACCGTCATACGGACAGGCTGAATGAGCATTTCTCGTGTGCTTGCACGACTCCTCTTTCGACCACTGACAACTGAACAAATACTACCACACAGCGGGCACTCGGTGGCCGAGTGGTCTAAGTCGCTTCGCTGCATGGTGACCGGTAGCCTCACACAGCTGGTCCATGTGTGGAAGTTTGTCAGTTACTTGCCGACGGGCGGTGGTTCTGTCCGGGTACTCCGGCTTCCCCTACCAACCCAAGTGACTGTCATCATATGAGTGAAACAGCCTTGAGTGTGACATTAAGGGTACGTAGACCCCCTGAGGCAGTTTTATACACCCCTTGAATATTTGTCATCTGTAGCAGTAAATATTCAATATAATAATAATGTATATATTTTATGAAGGCGTATGTCCCGAGGAATTAACTTATGTAATTTACATAACTGTTGTTATTAGCGTGTAGAAAATATTCAAAATCTAGAAAAGTGAAATGAAAACAATAGCCTCCATTTTTCAGTTGAAATTTCATGAAAACTGACTAACATATTCCAAATTGTATGATATACCTTGATCAGAGACAACTAGAACTAGTAATCGTTGTCTCAGGTTTTTAAATTTCTGCCTAGTCCTATTTTTATACCATTTTAGTTAAATGAATTGACAAAAAATTGTTATCTTACAACTTTCTACATTAAAAGTTGAATAATTCAAAAACTAAGCCAAACTTATAAAAACTGAGACGCTATTTACTTGATCAAAACGTAGAGAAGAGGCAAGCCAAATTTCACAAGCGTAGCATGAACACAGTTCGAGAAATGCGAGTTGAACACTTGAATTTTGGCAAAAAATGAAATGCTAGAAATCGAGCAAAAACCGTTCAGCTATACATTTCAAGGAATAATTCTAATATTTCTCATGAAATCTGTTACAACATACGTTTTTTTTTATTGAAATTGTAGTTTAAGGGCCGCTTCCCATACGGATTTCGCGGACCATCAACTCAATGTTTTATTTAAATTTCACTCTACATTTCTTAGTTCATTTAAGAGGGAGCAGACGGAGATATAAATAGAAGTAAAGAAGAATCGCTATGTACTAGTTGGTAAGTCTGTTATTGGTTAGGTTATACTGATAAATATGTGTTCATTATAATCGCGTGGGTGATTCCTTCGTCTTGATACCGATTAGTACGCACAAAGCCGTCCAGAACAAAAAAATGGGAGAATCATAGGCGTATTCATGATTTTTCGAGACCACTTCTCTAACGACGCCCTTGGGAACAGGGTGGGTTCTTCCAGAAATCTGTGCCTGTAACAATGCTTGGAGTGTGTATCGAGGTACAGGACGGCAGGTGTACGTCCTATATTGCGTGAAAGTCAAAGGAACATATTCTGTGTTGAAGCGACAGTTCAGTGACATCTCTAGGGTAGCGTGTCTGGCGTGGTATAGGGTTGAGTATTCTGTTTCTGGACGTTCTCGTCGTGCGGCCTTGTCACTCAAGATGCTGTTGATATTCATGTAATCGTCATCAGGCTACTGTTTCAGGTCTGTTTCAGGTCTTGTCTAACCCGTCGGTGTGCCTTGCCTGTATCATATGAAATAGTAGAGTTTGTAGAGTTTCGTGTTTTCTATTGTTTTTCAATGCAATACTTTGATATATCTTCCTCCCACAACAAACACCCTCCTGACCGTCAGTCACATAATATAAATAGCAATATATAATTAAGTAAATAAATAAATAGATAAACAAATGAATAAATAACTAAATATTTGGACAAATACAGTACTAGGTGAATAGACAAATAAATAGTTTGGTATTTTTCCGTGTACAGTATCGTTTGATGGCTATAAAGTAGTTGTAGGACAATGAGATAGACGGCCCTCAGTATCAAGGTAACTCCGCCGTCACCATTTCCTGTATTTTATGCCGAATACTGCTCGCCATATGCGTTTTGGCCGTGCTATTGTTGTTATGCATTTATTTAAATTTGGCCATCATTTGTTTTGTAGGACAGTGGAACAGACGGCCGTCAGTATCAAGGTAACTCCGTTGTTTTCATGCTTATTTTATTTCTAAATATGTCGGTGACATTTTGGCCGGGTGTTATATATGGATAGTTTATTAGATAATAGGTTTAGTTTATTATGTTGTATGGCTATGGTGCACACGGCCCTCAGTATCAAGGTAACCCCGCTGCAACCATAGGCCTACCCTTTGTTGAAGTCAAAGAATGATTTGGCCTCTACTTTGAGATCTATCACATCGTGGCATGGTACTTGGTGTACTAGTAGTTGATTAGATGAAAAAAGCCCCTACTAGTAGGCACGAGAATTATCCGGAAGTGTGTCAATAGGCAATGTCCTCATATAATATATTAAATGGTAGAATAATAGTTAGTCGAATTGACGTAAGCTATTAAGGTGGAGTAGACCTTATTTATTAGAGGACAAAATACATGTTGCAACATGCCATATATAACCTAGTCACCAACTTACTTACTCCAGATATCTTTTGTAAAAATAGTATTCATTATAGTGGTTTAATTCCGATTAAAACTTCGAAAACTTGCTCAAACTTGTTAGGCTGAAAACTTTTCATACCTGGGGCGTTCGGCGCACAGCGGGTATCTGAGCAAACTTGTCAATACTTTCCAGTACTTGTCACAGCTCTGTTGTAGTAGTAGTAGTAGTAGTATGATTTTTATTTACATGAATTCTGTTATGTGCCCGGCAATGCACGTATAATCGATTAAATGTGAAAGAGTAAGAATGACTGGACAACAACATGGTCAAAATTGTTCAGGAATGACATAACCGAGATTTTGAATTATGTGATGGAATTACATTTTGGTTACATATTTCTTGGAATTCATGATATGGGAACCGACAGTTTTGAGACTACAGTGACACAACTTGAAAACCGTTGGGAATTCTAACTTAAAATTTGCACATGAATGTTGGTCATTAATATGATGTAACAGAAAAGCATTAGAAGACATCAAAATATACCAGAAAGAATAGAACAAATTTAAAAAAAATTAAATTTGCCTTTTATTTAAATTTTGCGAAAAGTATGTATCCAATCATCCCCATTTTTAGATGGAAGTATTGAGAGAATATCCATATGTATTTGCTTATGAAATTTCAATAATGCAGCTATGATAGGTTTAGAGATATCCAAAAAACAATTTTCCCGCACTATTAAGCCGTGAAATGGTTCTCCCACCCGTTTGTAGTCACTTGTTGATTTTATCTATTCAATGGGCTTTGTCAATTTCGCTATAGCGAATCTGCTGTACCATTCGAGGCATCCCGTATTCGCAATTAAAGTAATGTCGTTTTATATGACGGAAGTGGTAGGGTAATAGCAGAAAATAGTAATTGTCGAAAGCCGTTAGTTTAAAATAATACAACGTAGACAGAGGCTCGGCGATACTAGTATTCGAAAAGAAACATGGGGAATAAATGTGTTGCTCTGCCGGAAGAACGCGCGCCTGTTGTTCTGACGGCGCGCGTACGAATATAACTATTTTCCAAGCATACGATAAAAGTGCAGAAAACGAGCGAATATTTGCTTTCATGGTTTATACGTACGGTTCTGAAATGAAATACGAATGGATTCGTACAAGGAGGCAAAGATTTGTTTTCTAATTTAAGAACAACACCTAGTCGACTAAAATTGCGCGCCAGAATACGTGGGTGGACCTGTTCACGACTGAATCTCATGGTTGTTTCACGCGATTCGTAGATACTAGACTGAAGTGTCTGGTACAGGTATTCAATTTTGATTGAGGAAATATATATATATATGTGCGTTTATTTGCGAAATTCCAAGATTGTAACATTAATTGTTTTGAAGATATAACAAAAAACATTTTCCCCACTTCGTGTATGCTATTTGCCTATTACCCGTCGGCTTAAACGCTTTCGATATTCGTGAAATATAAGTAGTAGTTGATTTCATCCGTCCAATTGTATAACGCAAGATCAGTTTCACCAACTGCGATGAAAAGTTGAAAACATATTTCAAAATTTGACAACCTTTCTCCCATTTCTTGAAAAAAACAAATCCTCCACTTACGCTTCCGTCTCGGTTGGCATCGTGTCAATGTCAGTAGACGAGTGTGGAAACTACGTGAATATATGTTTATTTGTGTCGCTTTGTTAATCGATTTCACGATGAAAACAACAGCTAAACTAAGAAATTTCATGCTGTAATTTATTTGTTTGTTTTATTCAATTGTTACTTGTATGAAAGTAGACGTCCCTTTCCTCATCCGACATGTGAAATGGAATCTCCCAATGAACACCTGCACTTGGCGGGTGTTGATTTCACATAACCGTGCTAAAACGTGTAATAATTGCACGGTTAGCTCGATGTTATTGACAAATTGTCAATTAAACGGAGGGTGTTCGATTATAATTATATCGACATCGCATATGTAACGCGACATGAATTTAATTTCCAACGCGGGAATACTTACATTGATGTCGCGTTACATAGGCGATGTCAGATTGGCGGTAAAATGCACGACTGAACTCTCCTCTGTACTTTACCTATAATGTCGCCTACCCAGATGACAGTACCGACATTTTTATAATTCATATGATCCACCCGTGTCATGCAATAGGGCCACTTAGAATTGTGAAGCGTATTGGCGGTATCTGTAACACGTACAGGTATGCACAAAACAAAGCAAACCACCCGCATTGACGTAATTGACACGAACAACCAAGAATGACATAATCGAGTGTTCCTTATGAATACATTTATATGATATAGGGCATTTTATTACCTTACGCGTTTTTTTGCGTCTTACGTTTTTCTCCCACTACAACGAAAGGATACCTTTGGAGCGCCGTCATAGAAAGACCGTGCCATTCTACCAACAATGTCTAGATGTTTGTTATTGTTATATGAATCAGGTCTTTGGATTATGGACGTTGAAATTCTGTAATGGACCACCGGTGAATTTTGAATGACGGACTATTTATATCTATACCACTACTTTATATATTGATTTTCATACCACAATGTCAGTGTTTCAAATTGGTGAGATGAGTAAGAGGTGGGAAAAGTTGACAAAAAGCAACCATATGACTCCAAGGGAATGACTTCCTCGGCAACACACATTTAGATTAGTATACGAATTATAAGACTTAGACTTGGTATCCCAGCCGCGAATTTGTGCAGGTGTTCATGTGGAAAATATTAAGTAACCACAAGGCCACTAGCACCGGCTCAAGCGAAATTAGATACGCCAGCTCGGGAGCTGTGATGGCAGAACAGCCCAAATAATAAGTAACTCATTGATGTTAGTGGATGAGCAACCATAAATTCCAAAAGCCCCCATAGCCAGAGTTCGAACAAGTGGTTTTAAACTTGCCATATGATGATAGACTTTCGCCAAAACACCCTCGGCAAAAATTCCCCAGTCGGGGCGGGGACACTTGTTGGCTCACGGTCTATTAAAGAGAAGAAGCGCGGTGAAAGTTTTGTTCGAGTAAAATATGATTAATAGAGTGAGTCTTACATTTCATTCAATTGTCAGAAAACAGGAGGGTTTTTTTTATCAAATATCAGTGCACTCGCTGAACCAGTGAATTCGTAAACGAATGTCTGCCTTTGTATCCATTCATCAACGAAGTGCACAGTCACATCCTTGTTTCTACCAGGATCGTCTACACGCCGCAGAATAATTTCGTTCGTATTTATTGTTGTACCATACTAGATAAATATATATATATATTATCAAGGAGAGATGTTTTTTATTCCGAAAACACGCTGAGCAGCTTACGCGTCTATCACATCGTATTCTTCTACAACTATGCGTGCAACACCTAGAAATCATGCAGCACTGTATGTTCCAAAGACTATATAGTGCAGTCTGACACACACATCGTTACTTATCTCATCGAAGGAGAGTGGAATAACTTTGTCTCCAACACAGAAATTTGGAACGAGGCTTTCAGAAACAGCTTGGAGAGCGTGGACTTCGAGGTAACTGCAAAACAGTTGGTCTCTCTCGCCCAGATTTGCCGTTGATCTTGAACACAGGACTTATTTTATTGTCGATTTATTTTAATACACAGAGGATAAACTTGTGAAATAGCAGTATGTGATAAACTGTAATTTGCTACACATATTACAATATTAGACTTCAAATAAACCTGGCTCGATTTTTACCAGTCACCAGCTCATTTAAGCGAAACATCCCCGTCTTCAGGCGTTGGTTTTTCAAACTGAGCCATAAGATATGTCAGTTATATTCAGGGTTGCCATTATGCTAAATCGTTCAAGCAGCACAACTTTCAATCGATTTTAATAGCTCTCGTCTCTTGATATCAAATCTTGATATGTAGGCTATAAACCCGGTAATAAAGTCGATTTTTTTTCACTCCAAAACCTGCCAAATAACATTTTTCTTCAAGATTACACAATGAAATATGCCCTTCGAAAAAAACTGAGATGTTCAGTTGCATAAAAATTGAGACATGAGTAATGTGACTAACGTCAAAGGACCTACGAAGTAGGGTTTGATATGATTTAAGTGTGTACCTTGACCTAAGACTGACCAATTCCATGGTCGGCATTGAGACATGTTTTTGTCAATTTCGAGGTTCCTAGGTCACCTGATTTGGTCAGAAATTAAGTCAGAAAGTAGGTCAAACTGACCTTGACCCAATTAGGTCAGGTCACACTTTGGGAAAGGCGTTAATATAGGCAATGCGCCTGTTCGCCGATCCCAGTTTTCTTTTGAAATAAATATACAGTTTAAATCAGGTCATACTGACATTTACCTAACTAAGCGCATGTCCATGGTCTTAGGCATTAGGACATGTTTTTGCCAATTTCGACGTTTATAGGTCACCTTATTTCGAGGTTTCTAGGTCACCTAATTAGGTCAGAAATTGGATTAGAAATTAGGTCACATATACCTTGTCCCAATTAGGTCAGGTCACACTGACATTGATCTAATTAAGCGCATTTCCCTGGTCTTAGGAGGCATTAGGATATATTTCTCCAATTTCGAGGTTTATAGGTCACCTAAGTAGGTCAGATTTTCATCAAAATTAGGTCAGCTCAGAACTTGCTGGTAACAGTCCCCTAATGTACGTTCATCCCCAAAATCAAAGTTCTAATGTCCACGGTTCTCCTTATTTTGCAGGAGAAAGGATTCGGATGGACTCATTACCGGACAATTTGCAAATGAGAGCCTATTTCGTAGGAAAATGTTCCCCACGCCTTATTTTGGTGTTCTTTCCAATAACCAAACTTCCTAATATATTGTTTGACCAAATTATTTTGGTTTGAGGTGTCACATTTTTGCTATAAGAGAAAATCATCACTATAAACATGAGCAGTGTGACTAACGTCACAGGACCTACGAAGTAGAGTAGGCATTAGGACTCGAACGCCAACTGAACTCTTGGAAATCCCCACCCCCAGTTGAAATCCTGCCTATATTAAGATGGGCACCGCCCAAGTCAGAATCGCCAGTGATTTTCATCAAAAATCACCAGGAATTTTCATCAAAAGTAGGTCATCTCAGAACTTGTTGGTAACAGTCTTCTAATGCGCCTTCATTTTAACTAAAGGAAACAGATTGAATAATAAAGGTTCAGTAGATTTCAAGCTTTACGTGTGAAAATACATTTACATCTCTTTAATGGTTTTCAGTGCCCTTGTCCAGGATCAAAACAACTTTTTGAATCACATTATTTTCCCAAGAATACAACATATTTTTATATGTAGTACTATAGTAGAAAGGTAGCATTTATGTAGTTTACGGTAGTTCAACTCAAGACCAACACCTTCTCTGCACAAGATAATAATGATTCTATGTCATTCTCCTGAGCATAACCGGTACAAAGACGAATAAATAGCGTCTCTACATCACGTTGTTATCTAGATATATGAGACAACACATTTTGGGTATCGGCAATCTGATGAATGTACTATTCCGGTTTTCTTGTTTCACATTATATTCTATGGCGGTTGATCGGTGATTTTCTTCATTGATAAACGTTAAACCACCTCAGCTTCGTTGTGTGAATCGGAATTGCATTGCTGTGACACACCAACACACTCCGTGGCAGTGATTCTGTACCCCCTAATCAAGGAATCAAAATGGATCAAGATTTGAAATGACAAGAAAAATTTAGACATATTTTGTTTACAGATGTAATTTTTTGTTTAAATTATATCCAAGTGTGATATATAGTCAATATTCAAGAGGTACAAAAAAAACTCAAGTTATCATATTTCCACATCATGATCAAAGTTACTTTATCTAGTTAAATTCTACCAAAAGAAGACTCTTTAAACATGCCGTCATGGCTTTGTTTCACCCTCAGTAAACTGTTATCATTGTCGCTCACACAGACTAATCTGAAGGATGATACCACATCTTTCTTTCTTCTGCTGGGTTATTGCACCAGGCTGACTTAATTGGTTGATGTAGGATATTTCACCATCAGTAGGTAATCTGACCTGAATTTGAAGCCTGCTGTGGTCAGTGATGAAATGTTTGGATGTGAAATAGGATACACGTTAAAGGCCACAGTTTACATGTATCTATAACAATATACTGAATTGTGTGCATTAAGGCTGGCATAGCGGTGTAGATAAATGCACTAACAAATGATGGAAAATTAGCATTTCCTATTTCATAAAAACATTTACGGATGGCATATCCCACCACTGTGTTATATATACAGTGAAACATACAGCCAAGGGTTCCCGATGGGCATGACAGTGTACTCGCTGAGCCATCAATAAATAATTAAAAAATAATTATAAATCAAATTTTAATCAGAATTCGGTCAACTCAGAACTTGCTGGTAACAATGCCCTAATGCACGTTCATGCCAAAAATCAAGGTTCTAATGTCAACGGTTCTCCTTATTTTGCCGACGAAAGGATTCGGATGGACTGACTCATTACCGGACAATTTGCGATCTGTAGCCTACTTCGTAGGAATACTTCAAAAATAGCATATCGGGCGAGGGAACACATTTTGATCAATCATATCTCCATTTTATATATAACGGAGCATCACAATTTTTTCGAGGCTGATATTTCAGTATATAAACTCGAAGAAAAATCTGATTTGGCAGATTTTTGATTGGAAAAAATTTGAGCTTTATTACAATCATACTCACGGGAGTTTTTCCCCGTATTGTCGTCACATATCCTTTACACAATTTGACATCTTGGTAGCCTTCTAGGATGGATCGTCCTACTGGAGGTACAATACACAAATTCAGATATGGGGAGAAAGCGATCAGGCCCTGATCTACGGTATTTCGTCCGTACTTGGATTTACATCTACATGATAGCTCGAATTCCCACATGTTGTAACACAACAACTTCACGGAATTTACTCTAGGGAAATATACATCATGTATTTTCGCCCTCTCCCCACCTCATCTCCAGGTTATACCCATGTTGTATCAAATCTTTAATGGACGACGGCTGAATATTGAATGGTGGACTAGACGCTTGTATTCAGTTATTTCGGGAAAAATAGTTATTTTGAGGAGAGATTAGCACACCACCGCAGCAGTACAAAACACACATAATTAAGGTAAGAGCCAAGAGAAGTGAGCCCTAATCCTGAAGTAACTATGCCTCCACCCTCTGTTCAAGTTGATCGTCGTCTGAGGAGAGCGATTGGACTTACTTGTTGGTTTCAGATTTGTTTTCCCTCAAATCTAATATAACGTAACGAGGCGGAGCTAAACATATAGTTTGATATATGTGTCCCACCTGTTGAAGAATACTTCAAGCCTTTAAAAATTAAATGATAGTAATACATGTAATAATACGATTATTATAAAGACTGTATTCCTCTTCCACCTATGTGTGCCATATTCCCTCTTCCATTTATGGGTGCCACAACCCCTCTTCCATCTGTGTGTGCAACATTCCCTCTTCCATCTATGTGTGCCACATTCCCTCTCCCATCTATGTGTGCAACATTCCCTCCATCTATGTATGCCGCATTCATTCTTCCATCTATGTGTGCCACATTCCCTCTTCCATCTATGTGTGCAACATTCCCTCCATCTATGTGTGCCACATTCCCTCTTCTATCTATGTGTGCCACAATCACTCTTCCATCTATGTGTGCCACATTCACTTCGCTTTGATATGGGGAAAATATCAGTCCATACTTTCGATTAGTGTGATTCTATATCCTCAGTTAGTTTAAGACTAGTACCGTTTTCGAGAATTAAGCTTATCGTGTCGAGAAAAAGCCTTAAGCTTATTTAAGCTTATCTTATCGGGAACATGCTTGGGAAAATCCAAAGGTTCCTATATCATGATCAGGTCGAATAACATTGACATTATTAGTTTGAACCATTATAAGTCATATGGCAGAAACAAACACGAAGCTTTCTATCAGCATAATCCAAATGAGCTATTGGAAATCTCATTGATTAGGCCATATTTCTCACGGAAAAGGGGTGTGAAAGAATCACGGCTGGGTGGTCCAACCATAATGTTGTTTATCAGCTACATATAGCCTCTCACTCCTTCCACCTCCCTCTCTCCTGTAAACACCCCGGCACTTCAGCGCAGAACACGGTTTCAAAACTTGCCGACCAGGCCAATCAAATAACAAAAATGGGCCATGTGACCATACCATTCAAGTTGTCCGCATGAACAACTACAATAAAAAAGTAGTTTGGATGTAAATTTTCACAAGAATCAGTTTTGGTTCTTGTGGTGTTTTTAGATATAATGCAGCCAGTTTACTGGCCTGTGGGGTCATATGACTTCTTGTCAGGACGCCGGCATCTTTTCCCATCGCCCTTCTTATCTTGCGTTTAACACTCCTTAGATAATACACAACTGAAACGTGAACCTCGGCATCCGCCATTATGTTTACGAGACTTAATATTTTGACCCCACCCAGACCAACACAGTTGTCTTAGCCGAATTGAATGTTGGAAACGAGAGGACAAACTGCCGATGTATTTACCAAAGGACCGCATGCATCACCAGAATCTATCCGTTGTATACAGGGTGTATCAAAAAAAACGGAGTCCTAGTGCGATGACATATTTTTCATTGAGCAAAGGAGAAATCTATTTTTTTTGTTGATTTGTCATCAAGACCGATCCTTTGGGAATGACCAGCTGAACAATTCAATGATCTGTGATCAAGCATGTTAGAACAATAGCTATTCTTCAAGTATGAGTGAAATGTGACTTGCGCCAAATTCGGTTTACATCCCTTGAAAGAAAAGAAATACGGTGTACAAATGAAATGTCTTTTATCCACTCTGAATTCATTGACATTTGGAAAACAAAACGGTGTACAATTAAAATGTCTTTTAACTCTGAATTTAACAAAAAGGTGTACAATTCAAATGTCTTTTTAACAGACAATTGAATCTCAATCTTCAACGTGCCCTCCATTTCTCTGGATGCAGGTACCCGCACGTTCATTCATTGCCGCCACGGCCCGTCTGATAAGTGCCTCAGGTTGTCAACTTCTGTTATGATGCGCTGTTCCAGGTCATTCAAATCTGCTGGAGGCGTGATGTACACCCTGGACTTTAGGTAACAGTTAAAAGACATTTTAATTGTACACCGTTTTGTTTTCAAAATGTCAATGAATTCAGAGTGGATAAAAGACATTTCATTTGTACACCGTATTTCTTTTCTTTCAAGGGCAGACGAATGATGTAAACCAAATCTGGCGCAAGTCACATTTCACTCATAATCGAAGAATAGCTATTGTTCTAACATGCTTGATCACAGATCATTGAATTGTTCAGCTGGTCATTCCCAAAGGGTCGGTCTTGATGACAAATCAACAAAAAAAATAGATTTCTCCTTTGCTCAATGAAAAATATGTCATCGTACTAGGACTCCGTTTTTTTTGATACACCCTGTATATGTGTGCTGGCCGTTTGCAATTGAACAGGGCGCGTATAAAGTGGAAGTTGTCGACTGGAAAATTCAGACGGCGATGTATTCGTTACTATTTCACAATACATGTAGTGCGCAAGATTTTAAAATAGTGCGCAGGAGGGGATAGAGATTAGATGTACGGCAGTTTCAGAGGTGGGTGATTCGTACATGTAATAAAATTATCTAAAACCCTCGCTGGAGGTGACTGGGGCCGACCTATAGCTATAGCCCTCATACTGGTGAGGGCTCAATCTCACGTTCGGCTATTTCCGTAGTTTTCGCAGCTAAAGTGAGTTCTGGGGCTAGATTGGTGAGGGCTATATATTATTTAGCTATGATAGTGGCCCCCGCCCCCTAGTCCAATAAAATGGATCGTTCAGGCTCTTGTTTAATATGCTGGAGTTATTGGGAGCCAGAACGTCCTATAGAAAATGTCATTTTGTCCATAGGAGCCACGCTGACCACCACAACGACCCCTAAAAATTCACTGTTTTTGTCGAAATACAGCAATGCCATGTCTACTCACCATGCAAAAACTGTTCTCTGGTATGTTTTCATCCAAGTCGCACCACTAGTAATTGTGGATGGGTCCGCAATAAATTATATCAAACCATCAAAGTTAGTGTGTCGTAAATTCACCAGCCACTTTTTCTCCTGGAAGCATGGCTTCCTCATAGTAAAAGGAAGAACAAAAGAATGGAAGCGACGTCACAAACACCACGTGACACAACCCGCGGCCAAGTTTAAAATGCGCTGACACTGACGGGGGACAAAAAGGGGCTAATGCCGCGTTGAAAACTGGCGCCGATGAACACGAAGTAACGTACTGCTTTCCATTACATTCACGAGACAACTACACACGCCTACACTCAGTCTCTGCAGACAGATCTAGAGCAACAGGCAGTGAGCATTCTCTGACCTACTTAGCAGCCACTCTGCATATAATCTGAGTCTATTTTGGGAAACAACACTGCGGGGAGATCGCGCTGTGATCACTCGGGAACTGGTTATTTCGAACTTATTAAACCACACAACTCGATTTTTAATCACATAATTTATATTTTTGAGTCAAGCCAAGAGATTTTTTGTTTACTACAATGGTGAACGGAAATTTATTATTGACGGAAATAGCGAGAACAACAACATGGTAGGGTGAGACATCAAATCGGAAAATCTCGATATATCCGGAATAAGTTAATATTTGAAAAAGGAAAATTTGGCGACTTTTGATTAATATTTCGTCTATTGAAATATTGAGTTTTTATAGGCCTATTATTGAAATATTGACCCCCCATTAGAAGAGATAATACGGAGCGATATTCGCAGAATGAAGTAGGTTTACTCCAACAATACATGTATATTACTGTTGTAGGCCCTCATTTCAAAGGCATATTTGAATTTTCAACGTATCTCCCACTCCCCAAATATTACACGTTAGGATTTTCTCGCGGAAAGCCGATTCGCAAATGACAGCCCCTTTTTTGTTCCCCGTGTCAGTGCGTGTTCATTTCGCCTACGAACCTTGACCGCAGGCTGTGACACGTGGTGTTTGTGGTCTCGCTTTCATTCTATTGTTTGTCGTTCTACTATGAGGAAGCCATGCTTCCAGGAGAAAAAGTGGCTGGTGAATTTACGACACACTAACTTTGACGGTTTGATATAATTTATTGCGGACCCATCCACAATTACTAGTGGTGCGACTTGGATGAAAACATACCAGAGAACAGTTTTTGCATGGTGAGTAGACATGGCATTGCTGTATTTCGACAAAAACAGTGAATTTTCAAGGGTCGGTGTGGTGGTCAGCGTGGCTCCTATGGACAAAATGACATTCTCTATAGGACGTTCTGGCTCCCAATAACTCCAGCATATTAAACAAGAGCCTGAACGATTCATTTTATTGGACTACCCCCCACCATCACCAATTGCTTCCGCCGTGCCTGCTTGTGTGGCTGATGCGACTAATTTAAATTAGGTCTAGCTGAACTGCTGAACTTTGGCCAAGCAGACTGCGCCCAAACATTTCATGATTTGAGCGTGGAGGCAGCACCATGTCAAGAAAAACTGACAATACCTTTTCTTAATGCAACTGGTTTCGCTTCAAATGGTATCTTGGTTGCTTTTAAAAACATATACACAGATCTGGAAGGCTGAGACATCAAATCAAAGTATAACTTCAGGGCCATGATGACGGTTGATTGTTCACAGAACTTTGCAAGGTTCAAGGTTCTCGTCTGCATGCACACGGCAGCGTGACAACCCTATGGCGATTTTCAACCAATCCAAAACGACGACCCAAACTAACCAGGAACCGACATATTTTAACGCTGTTGTCATTAGCTGTGAGAGACAACCAGCTAGCCAATCAAACTACTGGCTTTCCGAATTTCCGACGCGGTAATTATGAATTTACTTCCGGAGTTGAAACTTTGTTGTTGAAAACTTTGACATCTGGTTAGTAGTTTTAGAATTTTCACAATTACTCTCTGCATCGACAGCACATCAAGCTAATCTAAATGTTATGTACATGTATGTTAAGTGTCAGCTTGCTCTGATTTGTTAATTTCAAGATATTGAAACGTTTTTTTCAAGGGTGGCAATGTTTACAACAACAACAGCAACATTGATTTAGCCACAACTGTTCCTATCAATAATGCCTGCGGTTGATAGTCACAAGCGACTAGTATTGATCTCCGTGTGCTTAACCCGTACTGTATAAACGTTCACTTTGATGCTCCTCACCGGTTATTTTCTGGAAGCTAATTCTTTCTGCTCCACGCTTTCGCAGTGGAAAGTTCGCAGTGCTAGTGATTAGCTGTACACGAGCCGTTTTCACAGTGACCTCGACCTCCCCCATATTATGGTAGACGCAGTGTTCTTCATGTGAGTCCAAGTGCGCATGCGTAGTGGCCCAAATATACACAATATGGCATCTACCGTAATATAGGGAAGGTAGGGGTCCCTGTGAAAAACGGCTCATGTACAGCCAATCACCAGCACTATGAACTTTAATAAAAGCGATAAGCATGGGCATGGAGGAGAAGGAATTAGCTTCCAGAAAATAACTGTTAAGGAGCATCAAAATGAACGTATAAATACGTTTCGGGCTACAGTACACGGAGATCAATACTCGTCACTTGTGACTATCAGCCGCAGGCATTGTTGATAGGAACAGTTGTGGCTAATCATTGATTATACTTTTATTTTCTTTCTCTCTCATGATCATCGCAATCAATTGTACAGTAGTTTCATGGGTTCCGAATCATGGGGAGTTGCGGATTACTTGCCTAATGAACGCCTGATATTTCTTGCGATAAACATCTGTGTAAATGTTTTCGAGGTTTATTGGAACTCTGTTTCTGTGGACGCAAAAATTATAAATGTCAAATAGCGGACCTGCGTTGTTCCTCAGTCAATTCGGCAAGGTAATGCATCTGGTACTACACAATGCCAAATTTACGCTGGGTCACAAAATGTGTGTGATTTCTTCAGCGTTAAATCTATGAGACATACATGTACATGTAAGATGGGTTTCAGTAGGCCCTATTTATTTCATTGATAGAATCATATTAATGGTCAAACAAAATATCTAATGATTTGCGATAAGTCTTAACTCACCAGTATTGTAACATAATGCTGTAGTAGAGATGTCAATTCCGGATCAACGAAATGTGTGCTGTATAATAGAAAATTGTGACATTAAAGACTTTGCACACGGACAAAAAGTCGGAGGGCAAAGTTAATGTTTTAGAATAATTTTAAATCACAGAACATGTTGGTCTTCAAACCCCCAACAAAGATTTCAAAATTTTCAACTTTTGTGTTCATTATTAAAATTGAGAACAAATATCTATGTGTTCTTTCCTTTATATTCTTTCATCGAAATAGTCAGATGTTAAATTTCACTGGATACTTCTGAAACTTTGTAAACAATCATTTAGTAAATTGACAGATGTCCTTAGAGAGTTTATATATTGTAATCTTGAAGATGCAGGTCGAATTCATTCTGCTGTCCGAATCACGATGGAAACATGGATGTAACTTTCTTCGAATCTTTGAATGTGAATTCCATGCAGTATAAGGGAGGAATCCATATCAGGTCCCATGGGAAACATTTTCTACTGGTTTTTTAATGAACCAGGCCTGTTAAATGAATGGTCTCGTCTGTGTACAAATAATCATGGTTTCGAATTATTGAAATGCTGCGAGAATTAATTCAATTAATTAGTGAGGATAATTGCCATATAGGTCATGATCAGACAGATCAGGCCATTGTTGTCTATGGAGCATTACCGCCTCAGTAATGGCAATCCAACAAAGTCCAGGCATGTTATACACAATTTTTTTCTGTTGGGATATTGGTGATAGATGTCCACTTAGGCTGATAACAAAAAATTCCATTCTCAGTGTCTGTAACGACCACTAGATGGCGTGATCCACTTCTCACCAAAGTGTTCCTGCAACTGCTCCTGCTGGTGCACTGAGATGGACGTGATTGTCTCATTGATTCACAAGCTCCATTAGAGAATTTTTCACATACAATTATTGACCACAGATTTTTGTAGAAAATAATACACTCTTAACTCTTCACAAAATGAGCGCCAGCAGTCTAGATGTAAAAAGTGATTCGGTACTCCCCTATTAACTGTATACTCTGTAATTGTCTGCAGTGCCAGCTCGTTTCCTATGACTCCTGAGTGTCCAGGAATCCAACATCTGTCTTGCAATCCAATTGCCTCAAGGCTCTGTGGTGAAGAGTTACAAAGTAAGTGAAGGTAAGTTTAAAAAAAATTCATTTTCAAATTTCTCAATTTTATAATATTTTGGCCCATGAAATAGATTGCCAAAGTGTTGCTTGCCAAAATGACTGAAACTTTCCACCGAAATGTCATGTACCAAAATGTCGCTTACCAAAATGTTGCATGCTGAAATGTTCTATCAGTAATATTTCGGAAGCAGATTCAGGTTCGAATGGGTGATTGGGTCTTTAGGGTACTTGAATAACATAATTACTGTTTTGCATAGCAGTCGTCTGGTAAACTTCTGGTGAGGAGAGACTAGTCACTGAAAAATCCTTCGGGTATTGTAACACCATCTTTCATTTTTGGTGTCACTGTTGTAAAAGTTGAATATTGAGAAATAAACAAATCATTAATCATTAATTATTGAAGTGAATATTTTGGGATAAATGAATCATCAATCTGAAACTTCATACATCTGAAAACAAATTGTGTATCATCCTCTTCTGAAAAAAATGTAATGAAGAAGCTGTCAGGGGACACTCTTGTACAAGTAATAAAAATATATCAGTTGACAGACTCTTATAAGCATTCACAAGTGATAAAACAATAATTGCCCTCTATTGCCAAAATATGACAATGTGTTCCTGGTCGACAGAGCTGTAATTCATAGTTTATGCCTTTTTTATCAACATTTACTTTTCAACTCTCGCTTGCATAACATCAGAATGAATATCAGGAAGATAGAATGATGATTTTGTTTTTCAAAATATCACTCACAGAAGTGATTCATCCATTTTTTGTCTTCCTTCTAGAATATGTGCAGGGCTTACAAAACAATTGCAATCAATTTAAATAAAAGAAACAGAAATATTCGTACTTTGATCAGTTACTTGCACCAAAAAAATATTCACAATACAAGGAAAGAATTATAGTGTATGACATGCATCAAAGAAGTGAAGAGGTGTAAGTTGATAGAACAATTATTGAAGAGGTGTAAGTTGATAGAACTATTATTGAAGAGGTGTAAGTTGATAGAACTATTATTGGAGAGGTGTGAGTTGACAGAACTATTATTGAAGAGGTGTAAGTTGATAGAACTATTATTGAAGAGGTGTAATTTGATAGAACTATTCTTGAAGAGGTGTAAGTTGATAGAACTATTCTTGAAGAGGTGTAAGTTGATAGAACTATTAATGTTGATAGAACTATTATTGAAGAGGTGTAAGTTGATAGAACTATTATTGAAGAGGTGTAAGTTGATAGAACTATTGTTGAAGAGGTGTAAGTTGATAGAACTATTATGGAAGAGGTGTAAGTTGATAGAACTATTATTGAAGAGATGTAAGTTGATAGAACTATTCTTGAAGAGGTGTAAGTTGATAGAACTATTCTTGAAGAGGTGTAAGTTGATAGAACTATTATTGAAGAGGTGTAAGTTGATAGAACTATTATTGAAGAGGTGTAAGTTGATAGAACTATTATTGAAGAGGTGTAAGTTGATAGAACTATTATTGAAGAGGTGTAAGTTGATAGAACTATTATTGAAGAGGTGTAAGTTGATAGACCTATTCTTGAAGAGGTGTAAGTTGATAGAACTATTATTGAAGAGGTGTGTGTAACTTGATAGAACTATTATTGAAGAGGTGTAAGTTGATAAAACTATTATTGAAGAGGTGTAAGTTGATAGAACTATTATTGAAGAGGTGTAAGTTGATAGAACTAATATTGAAGAGGTGTAAGTTGATAGAACTATTATTGAAGAGGTGTAAGTTGATATAACTTATTGAAGAGGTGTAAGTTGATAGAACTATCATTGAAGAGGTGTAAGTTGATAGAACTATTATTTTTCTCCATATTTATGTTTACATGGAGAATATAATGTGGAAGTATATTTTTTAAGAGCAGAGAAACATATCTGTTTGAGCTTGCTTTTATATCAATAAAAAATATATATATAAATCCTGATGAAATCATTTAAATACATGAAAAATGATCACTTGCACAACCTGACTGGGGGGTGAAAATATATTTTTATGTTTTATTTGTATACTCTTTCGTTCCGTTCATACACCCGCATTGTCGGGACTTTTCATTCCAATCATCACAGAGATTGACGAGCGAACCCCTAACCCGTGAAACAAATATACCACAAAATATTGACATTCATTGCCAGGGTATGATATTTTGGCATATAAAACAAATATTGGGTCACATTTTCTGTAAACATGGGCTAAATATCTCATGCATGCATGGAGGATTAGCAATACATTTTTGTAGCAACCTTATTCAGAATGTTATCTCGAATATTTATGCAAGACTTGTCAATGTTTGGATAAATGTTGAAAAACATTTTTGAACTTTTATTGTATTTCATTTTTATAAATAAAAAATTCAAATGAGGTTTTGCAGATAGAGATAGAATCATAAACTCTCATAATCACCTGTTTGAAATAATTTCTGAGGCAGGCCTATAGATTTATACAAGGTAGGCCTATAGATTTATACAATAATTTCCGAGGCAGGCCTATAGATTTATACAAAAAAAATCTTATTCATATTGACTTGTCATATCGATGTGCCGTACTTAATGAGGGAGAACAAAACCGGATGTTTTGACAATAATGACATCGCTGTTAATCCTATAATGCTATTGAAAACAAATTTGTATGAAACTTCTTGTCTAAAGTAAGATATAATGTACCTAAGGTCTAGCAACCATGGGGAACCCGGGGTCACTACCATTCAAGTTCACTATTTTCTTCATGTTTTAATAGTTTTTCTGGGTTTTCTTAGGCATTTTATGCAATAAAGTGAATTTACATTGAATCAGGTAAAGAATTTTAATGTTTTCTGTTTCTTTTATTTCTCAGGATAGGCAGAATGAAAAGGCAAGAGGAACTATGTGGAGACCATCTACTTAGTCCTGTGAGTAGAGAGACGATGGAATGGCAGCAGAGGCATCAATCTGTCTGCAGTACCTTGGCCAGTTTACTCTGAATGTAGAATGAAGAGCAGAATACATGTATTTTTTTTTAAATACTGACAGAAATTGTTTATTCCTTAACATTGTAAGATATGTTTTTGAAGTTACAAGATAAATATCACAAGTCAAGTAACACTGTTAACTTTTGCTCAACTTCAAGTACATTTATTTATTATTTGGTTTGAACATTAATATCAAACAGTAATAACAGCTGCAGAATATCATATTTTATTAACTAGTGTTTAACATCTTCATGTACTGTACAACAAAAACCTCCAAAACAAATAGCAAAACGTTGAGCTGATTTTTGTTCCATCTGTCACCAAGGTGAGATTATATGATTGATTTGTGATTTTTTGTTCTATACTATCAGGGAATGATTATATATGTACCAGACCCCCAGATCGTTTGGCGTGTGGCAACTATTACTGATATAACAGGAGAACTGGCGAAAGTTCAGTTTGATGACTCACAGGTAAGCTGTCTATATTGTCTAGGAATGGTTATATATGTACCAGACCCCTAGATTGTTTGGCATGTTTCTACTGTTACTGATATAACAGGAGAACTGGTCAAAGTTCAGTTTGATGACTCACAGGTAAGCTTCTCTTTTCAGTCAGGAAATTGTTATATACGTATGTACCAGACCCCCCAGATCTATTGGTGTGTGGCCACTATTACTGATATAACAGGAGAACTGGTCAAAGTTCCGTTTGAGGACTCACAGGAAAGCTGTCTATAAGGGAATGGTTATATATGTACCAGACCCCCAGATGGTTTGATATTTGGCCACTATTACTAATATAACAGGAGAACTGGCCAAAGTTCCGTTTGAGGACTCACAGGTAAGCTGTCTATCAGGGAATGGTTATATATGTACCAGACCCCCATGCAGATTGTTTGGTGTGTGGCCACTATTACTGATATAACAGGAGAACTGGCCAAAGTTCCGTTTGAGGACTCACAGGTAAGCTGTCTATCAGGGAATGGTTATATATGTACCAGACCCCCAGATCTATTGGTGTGTGGCCACTATTACTGATATAACAGGAGAACTGGTCAAAGTTCCGTTTGAGGACTCACAGGAAAGCTGTCTATAAGGGAATGGTTATATATGTACCAGACCCCCAGATGGTTTGATATTTGGCCACTATTACTAATATAACAGGAGAACTGGCCAAAGTTCCGTTTGAGGACTCACAGGTAAGCTGTCTATCAGGGAATGGTTATATATGTACCAGACCCCATGCAGATTGTTTGGTGTGTGGCCACTATTACTGATATAACAGGAGAACTGGCCAAAGTTCCGTTTGAGGACTCACAGGTAAGCTGTCTATAAGGGAATGGTTATATATGTACCAGACCCCCAGATCTATTGGTGTGTGGCCACTATTACTGATGTAACAGGAGAACTGGCCAAAGTTCCGTTTGAGGACTCACAGGAAAGCTGTCTATAAGGGAATGGTTATATATGTACCAGCCCCCCAGATGGTTTGATATTTGGCCACTATTACTAATATAACAGGAGAACTGGCCAAAGTTCCGTTTGAGGACTCACAGGGAAGCTGTCTTTAAGGAAGTGGTTATATATGTACCAGACCCCCAGATTGTTTGGTGTGTGGCCACTATTACTGATATAACAGGAGAACTGGTCAAAGTTCCGTTTGAGGACTCACAGGTAAGCTGTCTATCAGGGAATGGTTATATATATATATACCAGACCCCCATGCAGATTGTTTGGTGTGTGGCCACTATACTGATATAATGGGAGAACTTGCCAAAGTTCTGTTTGAGGACTCACAGGTAAGCTGTCTATCAGGGAATGGTTATATATGTACCAGACCCCCAGATTGTTTGGTGTGTGGCCACTATTACTGATATAACAGGAGAACTGGTCAAAGTTCCGTTTGAGGACTCACAGGTAAGCTGTCTATCAGGGAATGGTTATATATATATACCAGACGAGACCCCCATGCAGATTGTTTGGTGTGTGGCCACTATACTGATATAATGGGAGAACTTGCCAAAGTTCTGTTTGAGGACTCACAGGTAAGCTGTCTATCAGGGAGTGGTTATATATGTACCAGACCCCCAGATCGTTTGATGTGTGGCCACTAAATTACTGATATAACAGGAGAACTGGCCAAAGTTCCATTTGAGGACTCGCAGGAAAGCCGTCTATCAGGGAATTGTTATATATGTACCAGACCTCCCAGATCGTTTGGCATGTGGTCACTGTTACTGATATAACAGCAGAACTGATCAAAGTTCAGTTGATGACTAGAAGTAAGCTGTCTGTTGGGGAGTGGTTATGTACCAGACCTCTAGATGATTTGGTATGCGGCTACTATTACTGATATAACAGGAGAACTTGCCAAAATTTAATTGTGTTGACTTGCAACAGGTAAGCTCAGAAACTGAATCAAATATGTTCACAGGGACCCATTCCATAAGTCATTCTAAGTTAGGATTACCATTGAGCCAGGATAGAGACTTCACTTGACAGATGATTTTGGGCCAATCATTCCATGCATGTCATGAGAGATTGTCCTACACTTGATACAAATCTCAAGGATTTTTACATGCCTAGTAAATGTAATCCCTGTATTAATGATTTAGTGACAATGGATGGATATGGATATGATTTAGTGACAATACACTGATACAATTATCATTCTATTGCCCAGCAATAGATCTGCTCTGTTACAAGTAGGTACCCCCGCAGCCGCTACTCCCCCTCCCTTCCCTTCCCTGTAATGATATAGCTGAAAAAAGGTTGAAAGTGACGTTAAACCCTATTCACTCACTCACTCACTCATTCTATTGCCACTGTGATGATTGATGATCATATTTTGGAGTTTGTTGTAACATATTATTATTTTATATTTCCTCCCTTGATTGGATTATCCCCCCTTGGTGTGATTGAGCTATTTTTATTCTGGGGGAAAGCATATTGTGCTTGCATCAATGATGAAATCATGATAACAAAATTATAACTGAATTTTTTCACAGTGTGGTATTGTATCCTTGAAAGAAACCCTCCTGGTATGTCATGCGGAACTGTTGGATGTCTGTAATTTGACAGAATTGAGCCCTTTGAATAAGGCAACAGGTGGGTCAGTGGTAATAATAGTCTGGAAGGGGGAGAGGATCACCATCTCCATTTGTCCCAAGGTTTATATCAAAAATCAATCCATATGTCTACCTGATACAATTCACATAATTTTGTCCACTTAAAGTTGTAATACTATTTTGTACATCAGTTGTACCATACATTAATTGAGTAATCCCTCAAAAATTATAGAATTCTCCAAGCTCATTCTTGAGACTTGTGGATTGTGATGACTTTGATAAAAAAAAATAGCTGACAGAAACTGTGAATCGAAGTAACCCACATCAGATTTGTGCTAAATAATGTGCTATCATGTTTTTGTAGCAAGTACATCACACAAGCAAAATTTTCCACTTTTATTGTAATGACAACTGTATATTTTGTTTCAGTCTTGGATTGCCTACATCAGAGGTATGAATCAGGAGTGTACTATACAAGGGCTGGCTCTACACTGGTGGCTGTTAATCCCTTCACTAATATAGCAAGGCTGTATGATCACCATGCTGTACAAACCTACTCCTCTCAGGACAAGGTAAACATTATTTTGTAGCAGTAGTCAGAAATGAGACTTTGATTAACTGGATTTTGTTTTGTAGACATTAATTCGTGAAATAATCCAATGTTATGCCATTGTGCATTGCACTATGTTCATGCAGTACTGCCCAGGGAGTAATCCAGAGAGGTTTTGATACTGGTATACCGGTATCTGCGCCCAAACTCACGCACAAATTCTGCCAAACCAATTTCAATGTCGGCTAAAATCTAAACCAAAACTACTTAAAATGACTTTAATGAACTTATTTTTATTATTTATCGAAGACGTAAATGATTATTTCCTGTGTACAGCCGGTCGAAAACACTAAATTTTTCAACTCGCATCGTTCTTCTTCCATGTCTTCCATGCAGGCCGCCATTTTAGCATGTTTCAAGCCCACTGTGCACTGGTTTTGCACAGGATTTTTGCTTGCAGTTTCCGGTTTTGTGGTAGTCGACCGGTGTCCCCCAAAAATGCCTGGATTAGTCCCTGCTGCCATATATGTTGATCTTATATACCTATGTTCATTGTTCTCAAAGATTTACAATTGATAAATGTTGTATCTATATAGTTCAAAGTTACACTGAAAAGTCCCTAACGAAGTTTTGATTGTTGCATTCAAGGTCATGAGTAAAAACTCTTCTAAACATTGTGTTTTGTTCTATTTCAAAAACCCACTACAGTAGAGATAGCGACCCACTTCGGTAGAGTTAACGCTTCAGTAGAGTTCACGATGTGCTCGAATAGAGTTAATGACGAGCTCTATTACAGTTAAACAAGCCACTTCTGTTAGAGTTAATAACCCGCTTCAGTAGAATAACGGCCGCTCCAGTAGTGTCAACGACCCACTTGAGTAGAGTCCATGACCCGCTCCAGTAGAGTCAACGACCCATTTCAGTAGAGTCAACGACCTGCTCCAGTAGAGTTAAGAACCTGGTTCAGTAGAAATTTCTCTTTTCATCTTCAATACTAATCCTGTTACAAGAATATTTCAAAAGACTCCAGTGTATAGTTATTCAATATCAGAGAAATACTTCATTTGGAATGCTTCAATTACCACTTCTAATGTTGACAGTTTCTAAGTGTTTACAGAATTAAAGCATACCAGATAAAGTATTTCACTGATATGGAATCCTTATACTCTCTTGACTGTGATACACTTATATAAAAACTGTCTAAACAGGATCAGTATCAGAGATAAATGGGGCAAAACTCAAACAAGTGGGCCATTTCCATACTGTCTCCCTGCTGCCGATGTCCCTCTAGGTGACTGATGTAAAATGTTGGCTCTATATTTGTTGCTGTATTACAATTTTCCAGGATTCACCACCTCATGTTTACAGTATAGGAGAGAAAGCTTACAGCAGTCTCCGGTGGGGACTAGGACAAATCAATCAGAGTATTATCATTAGTGGAGAGAGTGGAGCTGGCAAGGTAAATCATTGTACAGATGTTATTGGTGGATGTGCTGGTCTTTCCAAGATGTTATTGGTGGATGTGCTGGTCTTTCCAAGATGTTATTGGTGGATGTGCTGGTCTTTCCAAGATGTTATTGGTGGATGTGCTGGTCTTTCCAAGATTTTTTTTTTGTCATTACTCAAAGCATTGTTAATGAGTTTCATTTAAACTCTATGAATATTACGAACTAATAATTGGTACATTCATTGGTTCTTGTGATTATGCTTACAGAATGAGACTTTCTGTATAGGATTTTTGTGAAGATTTGTAGATAATGTTGATAGTGTCATAGAAGAAATGTTTGTACTGTTATTCGTATGGAAATTAAAGAATACAAGGCAGATATCACTCAAAGATAGCTAAATATGTATGCACATGTACCATATTTAACTTTACCCTTCAGACTGTAACAGCTAAACATCTGTTAAAATACCTGGCAGTGAGAGCTCATCCACATGGTTCAAGGTAAGATTCTACATGAAGTTTGGATTTTGTGCCAGCTTGAAATGGAATAATAGTCATCTTTATAGATAATTAACCTATTTATACATTGTTGTCAAATACCTGTAAATCTGGACTCAGTTTTACGCTATACGATTCACATAGCACACTTAAAGTAAATTGATCCTTGCTTAATTAAATTATTTGATTTCCTTTTCTTCTGATTCTGATTTGATGTGCAGTGTTTCAAGTTTTTGATATTTTCACTATTTTCTTACACTTAGTTGATTTTTGTGTATTTTGCTGGTCTTATTTCTCAAAATATATTAAATGTTATTGCAAAACTGCAATCGGATTACATTGTGTTCATTATATACATCATATATTCTCAATAGCACAGATTCACAGTTACCAGTAGAGAATACAGTGGAGGGGAAAATATTAGATTCTAATCCTATTTTGGAAGCATTTGGTAAGACTCGACGTTATATCATTTTGTGAAATAACATCAGTTTTGTTATTTTATATCCTGTCCTGGTTGGTTTTTGTGTATGGGTGACCATCTTTGAGACAAGAGTTGTGGTGGACATTGTTACAGTTGAACTTTATATACCTGATACACTCAAGTTTGTAAATTAAACTTAACAGTCTTATGCGATATTTGTGTCAGCTTGAAATGAAATATATTAGAAATATATTAGAAATAAAAACTCTCATGATTTAAAAATTTACAAAAATATCTGCAAATATTAGATGTATGAAACAAAATCCAATTGTGTGCTTTCATGACCGGAAGTTTTTATGCCTGTTCAAAATTGAATGACATATGATTGTATGCTGTGACAGAATTTTGAAGTTTTGTGAGCATAAAACTCTGGACTGTATGACGGATTAAAAGCTTTCTAAAAATACTTTGGTCCTATATACACCAGACCTTGACAGGAGAGCAATCTAATGCTCACCTGGGTTACTCTGTACTTGTGTTGTTACTATGGTTACTATGGTAATACTATGGTCCTATATACACCAGACCTTGACGGGAGAGCATTCTAATGCTCACCTGGGTTACTCTATTCTTGTGTTGTTACTATGGTCCTATATAGACCAGACCTTGACAGAAGAGCAATCTAATACTCACCTGGGTTCTTCTATAGTTGTGTTGTTACTGTGGTTACTATGGTAATACTATGGTCCTGTATAGACCAGACCTTGACAGGAGAGCAATCTAATGCTCACCTGGGTTCTTCTATACTTGTGTTGTTACTATGGTCCTATATACACCAGACCTTGACAGAAGAGCAATCTAATACTCACCTGGGTTCTTCTATAGTTGTGTTGTTACTGTGGTTACTATGGTAATACTATGGTCCTGTATAGACCAGACCTTGACAGGAGAGCAATCTAATGCTCACCTGGCTTCTTATATACTTGTGTTGTTTGAAAGGTTTAACCAGTCTACTCACCATGATAATCTAACTGAACAGAGCAGTGGATCGCCTATCGTTTTTTCATGTCAATGCCTGTACCGATGTGGCTGTTAATGAGATAGTTGTTGTCCATAAAATTCCAGTGATATTCCCAACCCATGAAGGTCACTCAATATGTACATAATTATGTAGGTCACGCAATACTGATTTATTTTTCTGTTATTATTCAGGAAATGCCTCAACTCCCAGGAATGACAACAGTTCTAGATTTGGAAAATACATCCAGCTGCAGTTTAGCAGGTAGTGTTTTGAAAATCTGCAAATTGAAAATTGTATCAGTTCTCAATTGCACTTCCATTAAATACATTTACATGTCATCTGATCATCTTCAATGGGAAGATGATTTAGTTGTATTGAAAATGTTGCTGATTCAGATTTTTTATCTGTTTATTTCTTGAAACATCTGTGAATATCACTCTTCTAGTGGCCATGTGGTCAGGTGATCTGTCCATCACCACCAGGCCCTACCCTCCCCGCTTCCTCTCCTACTGGGGAGCCCTGGTAAACGGTTTTGCTGAACATAATAATCCATTGATGCCATTTCATACTCTGTCAGTCAATCAAGTGATTCATTTTGCTCAGGTCAAAGCAGAGGTCACAGGGGGTCAGGCACTGACGTCAGACTGCCAGTATGCGTCACTTGGCAACTCAGACAATCTGAAATATGTGTGTCACAAGACCACTCCATATTTGGTGGTTTAAATCATCTCATGGATATCATGAACTTTGGTCATGAGCCTAGGACAGTATGAAGTAACATCATGAAGTTTGGTCATGAGGCTAGGACAGTATGGAATAACATCATGAAGTTTGGCCATGAGGCTAGGACAGTATGCAGTAACATCATGGAGTTTGGTCATGAGGCTAGGATAGTATGGAATAACATCATGCAGTTTGGTCATGAGGGTAGGACAGTATGCAGTAACATCATGGATTTTGGTCATGAAACTAGGACAGTATGCAGTAACATCATGGAGTTTGGTCATGAGGCTAGGACAGTATATCATGGAGTTTGGTCATGAGGCTAGGACAGTATGCAGTAACATCATGGAGTTTGGTTGATCAGACATATTCTTCAACATAATCTGTAAGCTGGGGAAATCAATATGTGGAGAACTGTTTGGTACATCCACAAGGGCCTGACCAGTTTCGGAATATGTTATTCCTTCTTGAGAGGCTTTTATAATGATTTCGCGGATCCTTATATACCTTTAAGGTCTGGGTGATAGGTCCGGTATTCCTGAACCTGTCCCGGACCTATAATTTATAGGTCTGCAGGGTTCATGGCGTCCTGGAAAATCCTGGAATTTGAAAATTTATTTTCCAGGCCTTGAAAGTCATGGAATTTGTGTGCTGGTCATGGAATTACTTTGTCAGTCATGGACAAAATAGTTTTATACTTATATTTTGTTCATTTCGGTCTGCTGTTGGCCTGTCAGGTCGGCAGAGATAAAATTATTGTAGTCGCCATTGTTTTAAGACCGTCGCTGTTGCAAAACACGGGTTTTCTAATGGGAGAAATCTCTTGACAGCTGCCCATATTTTCAGTGTGACGGGAAATAACTGTTAATAATCCCATAATGCTATAGTTTCAATGGCGGATCAAGATATTTCATCGTGAATGAAAATTACTGGAAAATGCCAGTTTCAGTTGGCTTGACTTTCGAAAAATAAATTCAAACAATGGGTCAAGCGTGAGGAAATGACTGCCAAGGTGAATTGTAAAGCATGTCACAAAGCTATTGACGTTTCCAATATGGGTCAAGCAGCATGGCGAGCAAGAGGCACATTTGCAAATGTATCCCGAATGTTGTCAGTGTTTCTTTGCCAACTTGAACCACCAACACATAGCGTGAAGGATTAAATGCTGTTATGGGAGCATTTTCCCCCCTCTATTGCTGTATAAAAATATTCTCTGAACATTCAGAAAAGTGGGAAATTCCTTTATTTGTGCTAGTCATCAGGCCTTTATAAATCTTGACTTTTGATAAAATCTGATGTTTTGATAAATATTCCTGTTTAGCACAGATTACATGTGAGGGCTTTAGATCACCCCCTTACAACGTTGTGCCCAAATTAGAGAGCAAAAAAAATATAAAAAAATAAATAACTATATATATTATTTTTTTTCCAAATATTTTTCTTGCATTGAGAATCTATGTTCAGTTAATACTCATGGCGATTCCACGTCAATTAAGCGTCATATAGGAGTCAAAGCCTATCTATTTTGCCAGAATTTGGGTTTTCACCCAAAACAATTTTGCTATGCCGAATAGAGGGTATGCCCGAATTAGGGAGTCCAGGCCATATCCAGAGCCATTTTGATACCTGTTAAGGGGTATGGGCGCTCAAACTTTACAGCCAATTTTAATGCTTTTTACATAACAAGGCGCCCAAATACATACAAAGGCGCCCCCAAAAAAAGGCAAGAAAGGGTGTGACTGTCCCCAAATAAACTCTGGATATGGCCCTGGGAGTATTCTAAAGCCCTGCCAGCCCTCTGTATAGAGGCTGGAGACATACATTGCTTTGTGTGTTATAAACTGTAATTGTGTTCGGAACTGGGCTTTTATAAGGAAGAAATATATAAGAAAAAGCTGATTATTCAGAAAGTAAATGTGCCAGCTTTTCTCTGGGTACAGTCATGGAATGGTGCCATAGGGAGGGAGGGGGTACATGTACATTGTCATCTAGCACATGGGATGTCGTGTCATTGGGGAAAATCATGAAAAAAGTCATGGAATTTGGCCCAAAAAGGTCATGGAAAGTGATGTCTGAAATAGGCCATGAACCCTGGTCTGGCAAGTCTAAAGATACTACATTTTCAAATCTGACGCAGAAACAGGAGACTCTATATGCTATCAACACAATCGTACGAAGAACAAAAATGATAACCGAGTCCAAATTACAGAAAAATTCCAACCCTCGACCAGCGGTGGAACAACCATTACGCCGGCGGGGGATGAACTGGGAGAAACGGACAGCTCCATGACACTTCTGGGTGACATTGGACTATTCTGTAAACAATATACACTACCAAATTATCGAAATGGTCAAGTCAAACATCATTTAGTGATGGCTTCCGCCATAACGTGAAGTTTACTGGAACTCCATACCAAAGCCTGCACTGGCATCAACGAACAGAACTAATTCTTATACCCTCTCCTTGCTT
Organism: Hanleya hanleyi; assembly: GCA_036873755.1. Lineage (NCBI taxonomy): Eukaryota > Metazoa > Mollusca > Polyplacophora > Lepidopleurida > Hanleyidae > Hanleya > Hanleya hanleyi. The sequence goes on along the minus strand of JAVTVY010048179.1, from coordinate 190,912 downwards.
ACAATTATATTCTTTAACATAGGCAGATAATAATTATTAACCAGGCAAGGCCATATTTTTTTATCACACGTCTGATTACTATTTCATACCCTGCTGTGATATACATAAGTATGCAATATAACTAACAGTAGCGTTTTCTCTTTCAGGACAGGTGAAGTTAGAGGTGCCAGTATTAATACATACCTGCTGGAGAAAACCAGGGTGGTTCATCAGTCAGACATGGACTGTAACTTCCACATCTTCTATCAGGTGATGTATTGGTTATCCTGGTTCATTCCACTGATCCTGGAGGAAAGTGACTCCGAAAATATTAGCGAAAAAGCATTTTGTAGATCAAAATTTGAACATATATTTATTCATGTCATTACCATTCCTGATGATGACATTAATAAATAAATGTAGAAATATTGATCTACAAAATGTTTTTCATGAATATTTTCGGAGTCACTTTTCTCCTGTATTATGCCAAGTTAATCAGTGGTTTCGAACACTTCCACTGATCTTACTTTCAGACCTCTATAAAATTCTTGAATTCCTAATCAGAAAATTCTAAATGTTTATGGTGCTGTTGATGTTCTGGAATTTTTATTTTGTGTTCCACCATGAGCGTGTTGGGATGGATTTCAGTATGAGATCACCATAATATTTGTGGTTCCTTGCTCTTTAAATAACCCACCTGTGGGGTCCCGAGTGTGAAAATAAATAGGACCCAATCATTGTGCTATGACTGAAATATTGTTGAAAGCGACATTAAACAATTTCTCACTCATTCACTCTTGAAGTACTTGTTCAACTTTTTCCTGCAAGTGTTATTTCGACACAGTTATTTATGTTTGTTGTATAAACAGGTGGTAGAAGCCCTATCCTGTGGTGCCCTAAGGATACCAGCATTAGACATGGAGAATGATGCATGTTTCCGACTTCTTCCAAGACTAGAACCATCCACACGAACTAGTAAGACAAAGATTACATTTATATGACAAGCAATATTAATTTTAGTACTGAAGGAGGATTTTTATTTGAATTACAAGCATTTTCATCAACAGTTAAACAATGGGCATGTTCTTCTGACAATAAATGAATTAGAAATCAAGTACTAATCACCATGATGTACCATACATGTATGTTCTATGGCTTTTCATATCAGGAAGTTGGTTTTAATCATTGTTCTGTCAAATTCTGATTGACCTTGATGTCGAACTACACATGGGTGGAAATCCACATTAAGTTGTAATGTTTTTTTTTAAATCTCCATGTCTATTAGAAAATTCTATTCAAATTTCATTTATTTCACCCCAGAACAGAATTTTGAATCTTAATTTTTTCCTTCATATCAATTCTTTTGTAACAGCATTCCGTTATCAATTAACCAATTTTGCAGGTAACAGAACAAGTGACCACTGGCAACAGACAAAGGAAGCTATGGATGACTTGGGCATAACCCCAGAACTTCAACAGGCTGTGTTTGAGGTGAAGATTGTATTATTGTAGTACAAGGAGCTGTAGTTCAGGAGAAATTTATTCAAGTTTGTTCTTCTCATAGAGATGTAATCTTTAACCCAACATCCTTTTTTAAATTCTCTTTGCAAGGAAACTGCATCCCGAGCATTATATTTCTAGTATATTAAGAAATTTGATTCTTTCTTTTAATAATGTGCCAATGCACACAATACCAATTTGCATTCATGGTACCATTTTGTTGTGTACCTGTTCCAGCAACTGTATTTACTAGCCATTAACTTGAACTTGTTTTTTGGGGGAATTACATGGACTTTAAATTGTTGTATAGGCTATATTTCACATTTTATAACTGTTCACCTTTTTCGGGAATGGTCGAAGTCTGACTAGAACAAACTCAAAATCCTCAAATGTCACACCTGCTTGGAAACGGTAAAGGTGGGGATATTTTGAACCATGATGTCAGAGTCTCACTATGATCAATCGTAGTGATTGTTCTAGTCTACATTCCTATTATAACGCCAACAACGTCACAAAGCTACAAATTAACACCTTTCGATGTGCGAAGTACGTCACAATATGACATCCCACATCTATGCTGAATATGACCTGATCATAATCAGACTCTGATGTCCCGAGTCAGAGGTTACGCTTACGATACGTTTATCACCACATCTGTTTTTATTGTGTTAAAAACAATCCACTTTTATGTCATTTTTTGTATGAAAAAATATGAACTTGTTGTTCACAAAGCTTCTCTGTATGTTTTGATGAAAAGTGTGCAGGATTTATTTGGTAGGACCTTCAATCTCCATATTATTTCTCCAGGTTCTGGTAGCCATCTTGTATTTAGGTAATGTCCACTTTGATGAGGAAGATGAAGATACTTGTGGAATTGGTTCAGATGAAGGTTTGTCATTTAACTTTGTCACATCTTCTCTTGAGAATGTCTTCTACTCGGCCCTGATATTGTGCATCATTTGTATCACATCTGACCGACTCACCAGTAATTGGTGTTCTCATTGACAGTTAGTGTTACAACCTGGGAGATCAGATTGCTGTGTGGCACCATCTGTTAGATTATGATAAAGGTCTTGGATATTCAATAAGATTAATTAGACTACTGAAGAGATTGATTTGAGGCATCAAGAAACAGTATTGTCCATTTCTTTGTCATTGACGTTATATATTACTGACAGATCTATATGGTGCAGTCAGATGATGGTGTTATCATCAGGAAGAATTGATACAGTCTTGATATAAAACATGTAAAATATTTCATAACTGTGCTCTTGGTTTTCTTGCAGAAACTACTCGTGGCATGAAGAAATTCACAGAGATCTTGGGAATAGAGCCAGAGAGTCTGGAGAGGATGCTACTGTTCAGGAATATACAGTCCATGTCCAAATCTCGGATGAGTGTCTTTGTCAAACCTTTAAGAAAGACGGAGTCGGAAAGTCGGAGGGACTGTCTGGCCATGCTTATCTACTCAAGGTTTGCTATTAAAATTTCTGTATGACATGGGTCTTGTTTAGCATTTCCGATATCGACCAAGCTCAGTGAAGTCATCCTTAATCAAATCTTTGTTAGGTAATCCTATAGTTATCTGATCAGAATTTGATATGTAGATAGTAGGGCTGAAATGAATGATGAATTTTGGCACTCCAATATTCAGTAGCTTCATTCAAATAGTATTTGAATATTGCTTGGTTTGGTAGACCAAGTCACTGCATGCATATATAGATCACACAATCAGCGTAGGTTCCCAATTCATACATTGTCGTTAAAGCAAAGAATGATTTACATGTAAGTTAAACATCGTTATTTACTTCGGTGGGCCCGTGAAACACAAAATAAAATTGGTGTCGCCTCAAACTACGTTTCACCCATTGATAAAGAAATCTGTTCTCAGAGGCACTACTACCAGGGATGATTTGCAATTGCACTTCCCCCACCCCCTGTCCTGTCCTAAAAAACAAACAATTGCCATGCCTAACAGAGTGTGTGCCCGAATTGGGGAGGCGTAGAGCCCTGTGAGTACCAAATTATGTTTTACACATGTATTCTAGGGAAATGCTCTTCTTCGTATTTCACACAAGCTTTCATTTCATATCCAGATTACTTTGTGATGGGAAACATGCCATATCGAATGGCTGCTATTGAATCTCTTGTCATTGACAGGTTGTTTGATTGGCTGGTAGAGTTCATCAACAGTAAGACGAGATCTGAATGTGACCGCTTTATAGGTGAGCTCTGAGCAACATAGGATAAAGATGTGGAATTGTAGGTTTACATTCTCTCATTTTAAGAGGTTTTGATGAAGCCCCAGGTGGCACCTGTTGTCTGTTTTAAGAAGAAATTTGAAAAAAATAATTACATATTTACATTTATTTTATCCTTATTTTAGTCAATTGGACGGCCAATCGGGCTTACCCAGTTGAAGTATAAGAACCCCAAACTCAAATACACTTGTAGATCAATTTGACATTACATTTGGGGTTCTAACTGGGTTAAAGCCCAATTGAAAGTCCAACTGACTAAAATAATATACAAAATAAAAGTAAATATGAATTCTTTTTCATATTTCTTCTTTCAGTGGCTGATAAGTGGATGAATTTTCATGACCATACTTCAAGCCAATGGGAAGAAATTGCCAAAAGATTGACAAGATCTGCGAAATCCTTCTACTAATTCAATGCCCTATCAAAATTATAAAATAAATTTGATCACCCTATAAATCATTGAAACAAAGAAATAATTAATTATATGCATGATTTTAAACCATTTTGTCAGCCTCCTGTTCTAATAAATTTGATCACCCCCACATTTTATGGTGGGAAATTTCACTTGGTGTGATTGAATTATTACAGGGATTACCATAGTCAGCCTTTCCGGTTCTATTCCTTCTTACACCAGCTTCTGTCAATAGTGTGGTACAGTACCTCCTCATCTGGTGGAAGAAATGACTTGTTTTACTTCATGTCTACCTGAGCAGACCAGTATGGAGGGGAGATGCTTATAGCAAATCTTATATTCTGATTGGCTGCAGTCAGTTGTGGCTGCGTCCAATTCAACTTTGTGATTGGTCATTCAGCTTCACTGGTACCATCTGCCAAGGCTTCATGCAGACGTTATGGGTGCAGAAGACTTGACTGGCAAAATGTCCATAAGATTTACATGTTGTGTTCATTTATATAAGGAATGAATCCACGTTTAATACAGACTGATTGTACATGTATTTCTGCAGGACTGTTAGATATTTATGGATTTGAAGACTTCAAACTGAACAGTTTGGAACAGTTGTGTATTAACTACGCCAATGAGAAGTTACAACAACATTACATCTGTCAATTCCTCAAAGATCTACAGGTGTGTATTGTGCAACAATGTTGTTTTCTGATCCACCATCAATAATTATAGTAACACTGCAGCTAAGTATTAGTGATTTACAACTTACAAGAAACTAGGAAAGGCAGCACCTTCGTGATGCACTGAATTTAGAGTAAAACACTATTTGTTGATAATTTATATCAGTTTCCCGAATCAGGTCAATACTGTTGCCATTACAATACATTATGATATTACATCAGTGTGTTTTATTTGTATCCAGTTTGTTTTATTATGGACTTTAGTAATAATGTTATGGTATTGTTATGTAGCTAGCTAGGTCACATCGTATTCCTAGTTATGTATTAAAGTCATTGAACCATGCCCATAATGGTACCTCCCTGGGAATCTGAAACTGACATGAACCTTTCAGGGAACCAGACTTGATTGATATTTGAGACCAACATGTACCTCTCACCAGAACCAGACTTGAATGATGTCTGAGACTGACATGAACCTTTCAGGGAACCAGACTTGATTGATATTTGAGACCAACATGTACCTCTCACCAGAACCAGACTTGAATGATGTCTGAGACTGACATGAACCTTTCGGGGAACCAGACTTGATTGATATTTGAGACCAACATGTACCTCTTAGGGGACCAGACTTACTGATGTCTGATACTGACATGTACCTTTCAGGGAATCAGACTTGACTGATGTCTGAATCTAACATGTACCTCTTGGGGAACCAGACTTGACTGATATCAGAGACCAACATGTATCTCTCAGGGAATCAGCCTTGACTGATGTCTGATACTGACATGTACCTCTGAGGGAATCCGACTCGATTGATGTCTGAGACTGACATGTGCCTCTCAGGGTACCAGACTTGATTGATGTCTGAGACTGACATGTACCTCTCAGGGTACCAGACTTGACTGATGTCTGAGACTGACATGTACCTCTCAGGGTACCAGACTTGACTGATGTCTGAGACTGACATGTACCTCTCAGGGTACCAGACTTGACTGATGTCTGAGACTGACATGTACCTCTCAGGGTACCAGACTTGACTGATGTCTGAGACTGACATGTACCTCTCAGGGTACCAGACTTGACTGATGTCTGAGACTGACATGTACCTCTCAGGGTACCAGACTTGACTGATGTCTGAGACTGACATGTACCTCTCAGGGTACCAGACTTGACTGATGTCTGAGACTGACATGTACCTCTCAGGGTACCAGACTTGACTGATGTCTGAGACTGACATGTACCTCTCAAGGTACCAGACTTGCCCGATGTCTGAGACTGACATGTACCTCTCAGGGTACCAGACTTGCCAGATGTCTGAGACTGACATGTACCTCTCAGGGTACCAGACTTGACTGATGTCTGAGACTGACATGTACCTCTCAGGGTACCAGACTTGACTGATGTCTGAGACTGACCTGTACCTCTCAGGGTACCAGACTTGCCCGATGTCTGAGACTGACATGTACCTCTCCGGGAACCAGATTTGATTGATGTTTGAGACTGACATGTACCTCTCAGGGTACCAGACTTGCCCGATGTCTGAGACTGACATGTACCTTTCCGGGAACCAGATTTGATTGATGTCTGAGACTGACATGTACCTCTCAGGGTACCAGACTTGCCCGATGTCTGAGACTGACATGTACCTCTCCAGGAACCAGATTTGATTGATGTTTGAGACTGACATGTACCTCTCAGGAAACCAGATTTGACTGATGTCTGAGACTGATATGTACCTCTCAGGAAACCAGATTTGAATGATGTCTGAGACTGACATGTACCTCTCAGAGAACCAGATTTGAATGATGTCTGAGACTGACATGTACCTCTCAGAGAACCAGATTTGACTGATGTCTGAGACTGACATGTACCTCTCAGGAAACCAGATTTGACTGATTTCCGAGACTGACATGTACCTCTCAGAGAACCAGATTTGAATGATGTCTGAGACTGACAGGTACCTCTCAGAGAACCAGATTTGAATGATGTCTGAGACTGACAGGTACCTCTCAGAGAACCAGATTTGAATGATGTCTGAGACTGACATGTAGGCCTACATCCCAGGGAACCAGATTTGACTGATGCCTGAGACTAACATGTACCTCTCAGAGAACCAGATTTGAATGATGTCTGAGACTGACATGTACATCCCAGGAAACCAGACTTGACTGCATGGTGTCTGAGACTGACATGTACCTCTCAGAGAACCAGATTTGAATGATGTCTGAAACTGACATGTAGGCCTACATCCCAGGGAACCAGACTTGACTGCATGGTGTCTGAGACTGACATGTACCTCTCAGGGAACCAGATTTGACAAATGTCTGAGACTGACCTGTAGCTCTCAGGAAACCAGATTTGACTGATGTTTGAGACTGACATGTACCTCTCAGGGAACCAGACTTGACTGATATCTTAGATCAACATGTACCTCTCAGGGAACCAAACTTGACCAATGTCTGAGACTGACATGTACCTCTCAGAGAATCAGACTTGACTGATATCTTAGATCAACATGTACCTCTCAGGGAATCAGACCTGACTGATGTCTGAGACTGATATGTACCTTTTATGGAACCAGACTTAACTTATATCTGAGACTGACATGCACCTCTCAGATAACCAGATCTGAATTCTGTCTGAATCTGGCATATAACCATCAGGGAACCAGACTTGACTGATATTTCCCCAATAAGGGAACCAGACTTGACCACTGTCTGCATGGCATCAACATGTAGTGTTCTCGGTAATGAGTGATTGCTGACTGATTATTGATAAGTCAAGCAGAATCAGTAAGGATACATTTAAAAATATGATGAATATGCCATTTTGTATACCTTTGTGATTTTATTACAGCTGGAGTATAAGAAAGAGTGTATAGAGTGGGAGCAGACAGAGTTTGTGGACAATGAGCCATGTCTGAGTCTGTTGGAGGGTAAAGTCAGTGTGTTTGGACTTCTTAATGAGGTGGGTATATAGGTACATGAGAATCTAAATATCCAGAAAAAGTTACGACATTTCAAACTAGGCTTGATATTATATGGGGTTAATCAATTGTCACATTCTGTATTAAAATCACTGATGTATCTTCTTTTTGTCACAAATATCGATTGATTCTTAGACTTACATGGATTTCCTGAGCGATTGATGCAGGAAAAATCTCTGTCTCTAGAACTGAAGTATGACCCAAACAGAAAACCTTTTTTGTTTTTGCTTGAAAGCCTTCACGAATGTGAGGCAGTCAATACTGACAGGACATTAATTCCCACAGTGTCGTCAATTGTCATCATATTGACATGTTATTGAATCCGACTGTCTGATTGTCTTTGTTCACAGCCTCCAAAATCAGTGTAACCAGTGTATGTTTTCACTTGAATCCTCATACTGTCTATGGCTGTTGATCAGCGTGATCAGTGTGGAAGGTTGAATTGCCTGCTGTTTCACCTCACAGTAGCAGCACTAATAAGACATGAACATGATGAAGTCAGACTATAGTTATACTGATCTCCAAACACCACTCTTTATTCAATTTGTACCCAAATCTATTCTTATATTTTTGGGTTATTCATCAACAACAGGAAGTCTACCTCAACAGGAAGTCTGACACAGTAGCCCTGCAGCAGAGGATTGTGGGATTGACAGACAGATTACTGAGCACTTCTTCAAAGTATAAAAATGGAAAACGGTCAAACTTGGAGTTGAATTTCACCATCAAACACTATGCTGGTGAAGTGAGCTATGCTGTGGAAGCTATGGTAGAGAAAAACAAGGTATTTACATGAAAATTATAGGAGGCAATTCTAAACTGCCCTCGCCAACCAAAGAAATGTATTACAGCTCTTTAGGAAAAGCATCTCGTCAGTGTGGATGGGTTGTGAGTTTGTATCCCACTGATCATGCTGATGGGTAATATATCCTCTATTTCATAATCTCATATTTGTTTATATAGATCATGAACCTAATTACAGTATCTCTACTGCATTTCTGACTTAAAACGTAACTGTGATTTTGAGTTTTGTTGCAAAAGTTTTACTGATGTTTTCAATGCAGACAGTGGTCTTTCTAGCTTCTTATTTCCTTTTGAACAGGACAACATTCCTTTCGAGTTCTGTCACCTGTTGAAGAGGAGTCACAAAAGCTTTGTGTCTGGATTGTTCTCCGAGGTCCCTGTGGAGACCGAGTCTGGCAGGAAGAGGAAGACTGTGTTGACCAAATTCAAGGTGAAGAATTCTTCTTGTAAATCTTCCTATAGCCATCTGTTGTTTTGAAGTTTAAACTTGAATCTGGTTAAAGTTCAAACGCCATTCAAATTGTCATCGATCAGGACACAGCAAAATTTGTCTAGATAAAACTTGGTTGGCATTTTCTTTTTTATAATTGTTGGAATTTGATTATTCAAGAATTGGACCTGAGCTACAAATTCAGTAGCTGCATGAATATTCACTATATGCACATCTCATGATTTGAGCAAGTGAGAGATCCTGGGATTGATCTCCGGCCGAGTCATACCAAAGACTTAACAAGAGCCAAAATTGACATCCATATACACCCATACAGCAAACAGATTTTAACTTTGGATTGTAACAATTAGCTTTGCCTGAACTCGAGTTATAACACTGAATCAAGATTCTCAATTATTTCCCCATCTTTGAGCTGGGTGACCTTGACCTCTACTTCGGTACTCAACACATCTCGCCTTAATGTATCCACTCATGACAAAAATGTTTAATGATGTTCTGATTTTAGGGCCACAGTGACCTTGACCTTGTACTTTGACCTTAATTTTGGTGTCTTCCCCTAATGCATCCATTCAAAGAACAAATTCTGATTTTTAATGATTTTCTGATTATGGGGTCATAGTGACCTTGATTTTAACCTTGATCTCAATTTTGGTACGCGACAGATATTCTACCCCTGATTTATCAAGTCGCAAAACAAAAAAGCAATGTTTTATGATTTTCTAATTTTTGGGCCGTAGTGACCTTGACCTTTTGACATTGACCTCAGTTTCAGGTCCACGACACATGATCTTCCCCTTGTGCATCCACTCAAAAATTTGCGACTGTAGATAGAAAACTGTCACAGATATAGACTGGACACGAACAGGCAGATGGATGGAAAATATAATACATCCGCCTTTTTGGTGGGCATATAAAAAATGGAACCTACTGCTTCCACATCTTGGTGCTCAGCATTAAGAGGATAGATCAAGAACTGGTTGACTCAGTGTCCGGATAATGTGACTGGGTAAAATATCATGCCTGCCTATGGTATGGTGCTTTGTTGCAGTAGCTTTGTCAAAAGGCAGCATTGGGACTGCTCTGTTAGATGTGGGCACTGTCGTGATATGAGTGAAAAATTGTTCAAAATGATATTAAATCCTACTCATAATTTGGTGTAAGATTTCATTAAGCTATTATGCTGATTATTGTGAACAGAATACCGTTGACATAAATTAGATATAAGCAAAATACAGAATTGTCATTTTTGAATTGTCACTAAAAAAAAAGACTATTCATTGCAGCGGAGGTTATTTTTTGTTCTTGTAATTGACAGAATTCTTTGGACAGTCTGATGTCCATGATCCGAGGTTCAGATGTACACTATATACGGTGTATCAAACCTAATCCAGACAATCAGGCCGGGGTGTTCAACAGACATTACGTGATGAACCAACTCCTGTCCAATGGTATAATAGAGACTGTGGAAGTCTGTCATCAAGGATATGGAGCCAGGTACATATCATGGTTCAGCCTCAAGTATTTTGATATTACTGCCTACCATATTATCCTGAAAAACACATACTTTCATCGAATGCTGCTAGGTGTTATCACCATGATCGATCAGGTCAGGGAAATGACTCTACTCTACAATTTTGGAAGTAAAAAAGTCATATTTCTTGAATAACTTAGAAAATATGAACAAATTAGCATTTTTTTCTAAATGGCGCATAAATTGATATATAGTTAAATATTTTAACACATTTTGCCATTGATGGGATTTTTAGTTAACTTGTTTGAACATGTTGAAATGGCATATTGAAAACAACAGTAGACTGCTTTCTATCTCCTGAAGTAGATGGGCAACAATTTCTTCAAAGCACGTAAACCAATGTCAAAATATATGAATTTATGCGTCATTGACAAAAAAAATGAAAATTTATTCATATTTTTAAAGTCATTCAAGAAAAATGACTTTTTACCTCCAAAATTTTGCAGAGCCCTCATTTCCCCAACCTGATAATGGGTCCGTCTTTCACATATGTCAGTATCATAAGACAAATGGATTCAATAGTCTGTCTGGGTACAACAATCAGTCTAGACAAGAGGCTCTTCTGTAACACAAAGGCCTGAACAATTCATGCTTAAATGGAAGACTGACATATAATTATGTTAATCTGGCTTGATGATGTTGAAAGGCATATTCAGCAAAACTTTCTTTTAGTAGAAAGAAATGCATCAAGTGTTATGTTTATCATGCTGTCTGTTCAGAATACCATGTTTACTCTTCAGAATACCATGTTTACTGTTCAGAATACCATGTTTACTGTTCAGAATACCATACAGAGAGTTCCTACAACGGTACAGTCTCCTCATTAGAGACTACACCTCCCGCTGTAGTAGGTCTTCCTGTGGTGATGGAGCAGATCTTGAGGATGAGAACAAGGAGAATGAATACGAGCCTTCAGATGAACTGATGAACAGACAACTGGAGCTGCCTGAACGTAAAACTCCCACACCTAAGAAACGTCTTTGTCGCAGGACAGGTACCGCCATCAGTTATCATGTTCTTACTTTAAATTTCCAACACTCTCTCATCATTTTTTTTATCTTTATTACATTCGATACTTATGGTCAACCTATATTAGAATTATTGAGACTGGATGAAACTGACGAATGAAAATTCATAAGTTCACTGATTTGCAGCTTACAAAATGACCCATTCCATGTGCAAAATACAAATATTTGGAACATGCCCAAGTTCCCCATCATCTCTGGTGATCTGTGAGGGACAGTACACCGGTATTCTCTTGATACCACCTCTGCTCTGATATAGAGAACATGCCTCAACTGTGTCACCTTAGCTCTATACATTCTAAGTCTCTATACATGGCCCTGGTGGAAGTCGTTTCTAAAGTTTCATGGTAAGAGTGACTGTTTGCCTCTGTAGAGGGCGTCCATAGAAAAATCTATACATTGTGTGGTCGAGTTAGAGAGGACAAAAATCCTTACATTGTATCACTCTCACAGCAACATATTTTGACATTGTGCAACAATCTGATATGACAACAGCATCAGGACGTCAACAAAGGACATATTATTAAGAACACCACTGGCATAACAATAGTAAATGTCGCCTTGAATGTAGGTATTACATTGGTTAGCCAAGGGTGGACTGGCATGCCACAGAACTCAGTTTTGAAGTTTTTGCACTGTTTCCATGACACCATATCTTTTTCATGCTATCCAGTCACCCATTTTGTTCCCCAACTCGAACACCCATTAGGTGGAAGGGACAAATTACTCTTAAAGTGACAGTTTGTAGGCTGGGCTATTGGTTATGACAAGATCTAGTGGTATCCAATCGGAATATTCGATACAGATTCAGTTGATTAGAAGCACATTTTGAGAATATTTCTTAGAGTGGTCATTTCTGCCAAGCTTTAACTGTGTTTGGACATTGTGGATGTAGCTGCCTTGGAACATCATGCTGATGTGTCTATTTAATGAAGAAGTGATGTTCCACTTACAATAATGTTTTTGTCTGAAAAACTTGTGCAGGATCTGATATCTATTTGAGAAGAAATGCTACCATTTGAGTGTTTAAATCAATGTTATGAGAAATAAAACCAATGCTGTTAGAAAGTTAATGTACAACAGTTGGACTGGTACTTCATCGTACCAGCTATTTTGATACTATCTCTGACTGATGGCTGAAGTCGCTGTAACATTCCACTGTGTGATATAATCTGGCAGTTCTCTGGCTACATATTACATTCTGCAGGTATATGCAGCAGTGACCACAGTAGGAGATCTTGCACTGCTGTTCTCAAGGTTGTCTTCAGGGACACATACAAGCTGGAGAAATGTTGTCATCATCAATTTGGGAAGACAAAACTCTTCCTCAAGGATGGACAGGTATAGACAACTCATCCCTTCCCTCCTCGTAAATGTGTTTGTGGCACATGTAGAGTTTGTCAGTGAATTAAGGTTCTAACATCCACAATTGGTGACTAATATTACATAAATTCTCCCACTGTAAAAGACTTATATGTCGGACACTTTAATAGGAGCTTTATGTGCTTCAATATATGCCCTACATACCTTCAACTGCAGATACCAAAATACAAGAGACCCAATTTGGAGGACTTTCGAGAGCCTAGCCGTGATCCCTTGAGTTATTGCTAAAACTAGGATTTAACCTTGGTAAAATATGTCAATGTCAGTCAAATTGGAATGGTTTCTTATCCATCACCATTTGCATATGTGGCATGAATTTGGAGAGCCTAGATGTAATCCTTCAAAAGATATCACCAATAGTAGAATTTGACCTTCACAAAATGAACCAAGGTCAGTCATCTTCAGTAGGCTTCTGACCCATCACCAGTTGCATATGTTATATGAATTGGAAAGCCTGACAATTCTAATACATTAGATATTTTATTAACAGGCAAGATGGACAGACACTTCCATCAAAATTAGCTGAGGAGTTCAAATCAATAGGTTTCTTCGCTCTCACTATCCACATCTCTGAACTTTACTTTTAGCATAAACGTAGCAATTTTCAATGATTTACTGATTTCAGCCATGATGACCTTGACCTTTGAACTTTTGACTTAAAAATGAATAGGGTTCCTCTTTGTCTGATGAGTAAGTTATACCCAAAGTTTGGTACCAATCTAGAACCTGGAACTGGAGATATCGCACAGATGAAGAAAGTTAACAAACAGATAGTTGGACAGACAGATAGAAATCATGATCGCTGTTTATGACCTCTTCTATCGACGGTCATATAAAAAGAGATGTATTAATAAGTATTGATATGGAGAACAACGGTTAAGCTAGATATTTCATACTGCGTATATCTCGCACTGACACACCTTGTATTACATTGCAGTTAGAACAACTTGAAGCAGCACGGATGACTCTGATGTCAGCAAAAGCTGTGACTATACAGAGATACTGGCGGGGATTTATCAGTCGATGTGTTGGCAAGAGATGCAGGTTAGCAGCTCTGCTGATCCAAACAGGTAAACAAATACATAACGGTAACATGGATATTGGTGAGTTTATGGGCACTCATGTGACAATGCGATCGAAGCACTGATCAGTTGGGAACCATGGGTTTTTTTTGCAACCCATCATACTCATGCTCTCTCTGAGCAGTGTCCTTTGATGTGACCCTGCCATTCTTCTCCCCCCCCCCCCCCCTGTCATTCCTCCCGTTCCTTGTCATTTTCTCCCCTCCCTTGGCATTTCTCCCCCTCCCTTGTCATTTCCTCTCCTCCTTTGTCATTCCTCCCTCCTTTGCCATTTCCTCCTCCTCCCTTAGCATTCCTCCCCCTCCTTGGTCATCCCCCCACTCCTTTGTCATTCCTCCCCCTCCCCTCCTGTCATTTCCCCCCCTCCCCCTTCCCCTGTCATTTCCTCATGCTTTCTTCATTTGCCTGTTCGGCCATGACACCATTATTCCCTCTATTTGCTTTGTATCCTACCCCTGACAGCTGTTACCCCCCCTCCCCCCCCACTAACACACACACACCCTTGGCCTTGAGAACAACACTGTATTGAAATAAATATGGTTAGTAGAATTTAATAATGAACTACATCTGATAAACAAAGGATCAGTAAAGTCTAACTGAGAGCTGTGCACATTAACTTCATGATCCCTTAATCATTTTGTAATTTGTTTCTTCAACTATAAATATTAGCTATGAGAAATTTTTGTGGAATTGGTCTTCGCTGTGCTATTTGATATCATTGGTACACATCTTGTACAAGTAAGTGTTCTTCCTTCAGCTGTTAGGTCATGGTTAAAGAAAAGGAAACAAGTGATGAATCAGATATTACACATCACAGCAGAGCACTGCAGTCGACGATCACCAAAGAGATCAAGTACATGTGCATTCTCCTCACAATCACCTCATCCAGTAAAGAATACAGATTCAGGTAGCAAGTCAGGATCACTCCCCAGTGATGGAGAATGTGAGGCATCATGCAGGAAGAAGGTCAAACTTGGTGTGGAGACTTCACAGGGAACTTCGCATGGTTTAATCTGTGGTTGTGGCATAGTATCCAGACGAAGACTACCCAGGGTAAGCCTCTATAAGAAACTATTCTTACATACTCTTCCTACTCAATGAATTACTGGTCTCAATTGTCAGCATTGCTTTAGGACTTTAATAGTTGATCAGATAATTATGTGCAGAAGATACTACAAAAATTGTTGTTTTGTGGAAAAATTAATTAATCTTACTACAATAAGATGTTTTCACTAAATCTGGTCATATATGCTGCTATGATTCTTTAATAGCAATAGTTTCATGTATATTTAATACATTCTAGTTTCACATGTTTGGGACATTAAAGAAAATATTTTTGATATTTCCTAATTATGCAGAACTAGTACATTATATATGCTGTGAGTTTTATATCCAGCTTTCCTTCATTACATGTTTTATGCTTTGAGTGAAACGATGGAATGTATAATGAATAAACGATGGAATGTATAATGAATAATCCGGTCAGTTTTTTGACAACTTTCAGGTGCCAATTAGATTTCACACAAGGGTGAGCCTTCTAAAGAATGCCCATCATATTCATCGACGAGAATACCAGTGTAGTTTGACAGACTGTTTACCTGATACAGACACATGAACACGAAGTTCACTGGTACTACTTTCCGACTCCTAAAGCCACTCCATGAACTCTTTTTCAAGGTTGTCTCCAGTATCCTCCTATGATGGTCGAGTCAAAATTCATGTGATCTGTGCTATAGATGAGAATATATTGATGTTGTGATACAATATGCCAGATAGTACTCTGCTCACAATAAGCGATGTGTTCATCTCCACTTTTAGAGTTACATGTACTTGACAGTAAGAAGTAGAATGAGTCCTCGAAAATCAGATTTTCAGTGAGTCCCATTTGGCGAGTGAACAAGAACATTTTGTCATTTGGTTTTACTCACCGAGGCATACAGGGTGTATTGTAGAAAAGAGTTATCTGCCATGTCATAGCACCAGTCCGTTGCCAATGCCAACCACATGGACTTCGCCCAGAAAATTTATTCACTACTTGTAACTTTTAAAGTGATAGTGTAAAACACGACGACGAAGTGAAGGTCAAATGAAAGACAAATTTCAACTGTATACAAATATATTTTTACTTCATTTATGTGATTTTTTTCTAACTGGGTAAAAAAGTACTGGACTTATTTTATGGTAAGTCAGTTTGATTCTTGCATTTAATTTTCTCGATTTTGGTGAAGCATGCACATTGGACCAGTAAGTCTGTGTTGAAACTCAAAGTACACACACCTGAAGCTTGAGTCAAGCATTGGAAAGTGTATACAAAGTTTAAAATATATGTATTTTGGCAGTGTGACATTACCGGACCTAGATATGATCACAACAGACCACCGTAGAATCCAATGACAAAAAATATTTTCCGACACTGTTTCTCATGGTCTTTCATTTGATGGAAACTTTACTTGAGGGTTTACGATCACTTTAAACATGGGCTGTTCTATTATTAATGAAGTCATTTCTCTTCTTCCAAATCATCTTTGAATGCAGTCAAAACCATGTAGGATCTTGGAACATGCTGTAAAAGAAAAGTAGGCTATCTGCGATAAAATTCTGGCAGTTACTGGTGGACTGTCAAAGAAATATGGACTACTTCCCATTTTGAATGAAGCTGACAGAGTTTGGGCAGGTAAATTTGTTGTAACTCTATGCATTATGGATGACGAACAGCGTTTAACAGAGGTCACGCTATGAAAGTGCCCCATAGCCGAAGTTGTTTTTCACTGCTCTGCATGTCCGAGCTTCCTGCATAAAAGGAATCTCCATTTCCTGTGCAGATTCAATCGATGAACTCTCACAAATAATACTTGTTAGCTGGCCAGGAAATTAGCTCACGTCAGTGATTAAACATGTGGAGTATTGTAATGGGGTCTTTCCACATTAATTCTTGGACAGTGCTGTCTTGCGCCGATATCGGCGACACTGGTACACAGCATGTGGGCCATCGCATGCATGGGTTGTTCTCATGATCTCTCCCCTATGTTTATAACATGAAGCAGGTTTTTCAACTAATGTTAAATATTCCTACGGTTCCAGGAAAGGACCAATAAGCTTACATTTATGATAATTTTGGCAACATCATGTCAAAAATATACCAGTTATCCTCGATTAAAAATATATTCTGGGTTAAATTCATAGGGAAGTGCTTGAAATGATGAACCGCATTACAAGTGGTTAGCCAGGTGTTGGTGCACTGTCTGCTGCTATCGAGGCCAGACAGCATTGTCAGGGAATAACCTGAACTATAGTGGGAATTGCTCATTTACACACCACTTTGGCAAAAGACCTTGATTTCTCCTCACCATCTTGAGTTCTTGAAAATTTTAATCCCTGTGGTCTAATTTTTTGTCGCCAAAGAAGAACTGGTGACCATATTTTTTTTAACACTGAAGAGATGTCACAGGTAAACAGATTTTCAGATTTATTTGTCCTTAATAAATAAATCTGCAGTGGAACTAATATAAATTTGATCAACAAAGTTTTAGTTTGGATTAACACTGCAGATTCCTTCATCTGATTTGTTTATTTCAGTATTGTTAATCAAAAGCCAACAGATGCTTGTTGTGGGTAACCAGATTGTTCATTTGAAACTGGAGAAGGGAAATATTTTGTTTTATTAAAAATCTAAGAAATAATAGCTGTGCATATGATTATGTATATAATAATGTCCCCATAAATGATTTTGAGTACTGTACTGATATTATCTAATGTATGGTAAATGGAATTTTGCTGGATGGGCAGTGTTGCTCTACAATAACTTTGACCTATTAAGGAGTTTATCTGATTCTATTCCTACAAACTATTCCTTCAGAAAGATCAATCCACGGTATTATTCATGTCTTTATTAATCATGTTTGATTTTATGACATTTGAAACCTAGAAATGGAATGAACCAGATAACAATCCTAACATTCTCTACGGCAATAATTTTATTGATTACATAGGGTTAAGTTTGCTCAAAATTATGTATAAAAATATATTTTACTTTCATTTTTAACGTATCCTTGTAGATTTTGTAAATATAACTATATTTCACACGTACTGTTATTTTGGCTCTTCCTTTCTACAATTCGAAAAAGGTGTTTGGTCTGTTTTCTTGTCCATCTGTCTGTTAAAGAATCAGATCTTGCTTTTCACATGTTTGATTTTGAGATATACCACATACATATGCACCCAAATTCTATAGGCTTGTGGTTGAGCACCCAACAATCCTGTATACCAAAGTTGAAGTCTCTGGCTGGAACGATTTGTCTACTATCGCATTGACATCGTCATATATACATTTTCCGTGATGTTGCCATGGAAACCACTTAAATCATCACAATGTACCCAAATTTGATATGCTTGGGGTTGACCACCCTACAATGCTACATGGCAAATTTGAAATCTTCACCTGCAACAGTTAGGCTTTTATTGCATTCCCATCATCCTATGGACATTCCCATCATCCTATGGACATTCCCATCATCCTATGGACATTTTTGGTGACGTTCCCATGGAAACCACAAAAATCATTGCAATGTACCCAAATTCAATGGGCTTGTGGTTGACCACCCAACAATCTTGTACACCACCGTCTCTAGTAATATCCCGTTAAAGGCGCCACTTCATGTCTAGAATTTCAAAAAAGTTCTGGGGACCTACACATAAAACAAACAAAAATACAAGCAGCAGTGAGGATTTTTGAGTTTATCAATTGAAAATTGACCAGAATGTGTCTTCAGACATCTGAAAGCCCAGGGCTTCACAGTCACTGGAAACTAATTTAATTGGGATACCGGTACCAATGAACAGGATCCAATTATTATATCAATATTAGAGAGAGAAGTGGCACTGATTCTAGAATGGAAGTGTTTACTTTGTTGATAAAGGAAGTCTAGTCCCCTTGTGAAAATTGCATTATGTAATAAATCAACTACTTCTGCATGGTCAACATACAGGCGAACAATATGTAGACCTGCAAGGTAAAGGAGAATATTAGTGTCACGGTGTAAGTCAATTTGAGCTAAATGCCATGGATTCACATTTGGCAGCATAGTTTCTCTGTTGGCATTTGAGGTATGTGTGTAAGCAGGGGATGATGAAGCCTAGATTTAGATATATTTAGTTGTCAGTACCACCCATGGGATGTGAATTATCAACTTGGTAATGTTTTATTCATGCTCAGCAACCTAGAATACATCAATACTCCCACACAGTGACTTTTGACCTTTGACCGTGACCTAATTTTTGGTATGTGACACTTCTTTTCCCCCTATTTTTAATACTTTCCCGATTTTCGACCCCACTGACCTATGACCTACATTTGGTCCCCCTAGGGCATCCACTCACCAAAAATTGGAACTGTAGATAGAAAACTGTTAATGATTTCTTGAGTGTTAGGCCAGTGACCTTTGACCTCAATTTTGGTACGCGTATAATAATGCGTGGGAAAGAATCCAGCAAAACCTCTTTGCTTTGTTGCGTTCACAAGAAAAGGTAGCTGATGGAAGTAGTTTTTTTTCGGCGTTGAAGGGGCATAACTCTGGAGAAAACATCGGATCAGGTCAAAAAGGTCACATGCACATCTCCACATGGGGACGAGAGTGTGTGGTAAATTTGGAAAGAATTCAGCAAAAACACTTTGCTGTGCTGCGTTCATGCTTTAAGATACACCCGCACAAGACATTCTCTCCTTATGTATCCTCAAACACAAAAAAAAAGAGATTTTAATGATTTCCTGATTTTGGGGTCCGTGACCTTGACATTTGACCTAAATTTGGTATGTGACATATCGTCTTCCTCTGTGTCTATGAAAACAGAAAATTGCTATTTCCAGATTTTGGATCACAGTGACCTTGACCTTTGACCTAAATTTTGGTACAGGACATATCTCCCCTTATTGTAGCTACAGACACACAAAGAAAATCGCGATTTTTGACAATTTCCCGATTTCGGGTTCACATTGACCTAAATTTTCGTATGTGGCATATTGTCTCCCCCTAATGTATCTACTGACACAAAAAAAGAGACGTTCAATGATTTCCTAATTTTGGGATCACAATGACATTGACCTATTTTTTTTTTTATACACGACTCATTGTCTCCCCTTAATGTATTTATGGGCAAAAAAATCAGGATTTTTAACAATTTCCCAATTATGGGATCACAATGACCTTTGACCTTGCCTTAAAATTTGGTATGCAACCCACTCACAAAAAGTTAGCAATTTTCATTAATTTCCTGATTTTTAGGCCACAGTGACCTTTGATCTCTCATCTACATTTGGTGTGCAAAAACCCTGGGGTTTTCACTCACCATGATTTCCTGATTTTTAGGTAGCTGATGGAAGTAGTTTTTTTTACCTCTGACTTCGACTTCAATTTTGGTATGCAACACATTGTCTTCACCTGGGGTATCCACTCACAAAACAATTGCAACTGTGGACAGAAATCCGTCATAGATATAGACTGGTTCAATGATTTCCTTATTTTTTCACACCAGTAACCTTTGACCTTGACCTCCATTTTGGTATGCGAGACATCGTCCACCCCTATTGTATCCACTCACAAAAAAATTATACTGTAGATAGACAACTAGAGCCCTAGGCACTGAAACTGGGCTATTTAAATGTAAAATAGGCTGTTGGAATAATTACACTAACTCTTTGATGTACACTCCCATGGCGAAGAGCCACAAAATTTGTACAGTCTCACACATTTCTCTCAACAAGGATCTCTAGTGAATTAGTGTAATTGTACATATATATATAAAAAAATAACTGGTGACCGATGGGACAGATATTTGTTATGAAACCAACTTAATGAAAGGATAAATGTCTTCTCTGCAGGATACCAATGTTTGTAAAAAAAAAAAAAAAATCAGATTATAGAAAGCATATCCTTGACAAAAAATCAGTATTGAGATACAATGTAAAATCCTCATGGTTAGATGCACTGGAGCTATGCTGGGATGCATCCTCTCATGGCATCATATTATATACATGTACCTCCTCCTGTCAGTACACCCCCAGTTTGGAAGGTTACAAATTCTGACAATGGTAGAATGACAATTATATTGTACAGACTGGTACATGCAGATCACTTCATGATGACCTGGAGTTTGACCCTATCAATTGACCCTATCCAGCCAAGTGAACCAAGCCATTGACCTAGGTCATGCATGTGTCTGCATCTAAATGGTATAGTGTCTGGTGGAGTGAATGTTTGTGTGTAAATCCCAAAGTTCCATACCGTGAATACAATTTCTGCAAGAATGGGAGCCTAGAAAATTAGAATTTCTTGTCAACATGGCAAACATTATAAGTATGCCTTAAACTATTTTCTTCTGCATATATAAAGTGTACTGAATAAAGTTTTTATCAACCAGCGATATATGACATCCTTTCAGGAAAACTAAGTCAACCTCTTGAGTGGTATCCATTTTGTATTCATGCTCTAAAACAGAATACGAAGCTGCGCATCTGAAAACCCCTCGGCTCTGGGCGCCAGCCATTCATAATGTATTCAATTTAAAACAAGACTTCAGGAACACCAAGCAGTCAAGTAACAAACATACAGATTATGAAAAATTTTGCCATTAGAAATGGCCTCAAACGTTTCCGTCCAATCAGAGAAACCGGTATTCATTACATAAGTCTGTTGATGCATCGACGATGATGTATACCAAATTTTACATCGAACATTTGAAAATTATCTGAGATAGAGATCCCTAATGATTTCGCATAAATTAAAGATGGCCGCCCATCCTTCCCACCACTCAGAGAAACTGATGTGGTTATTCATTGCAAGTCTCTTGATACATAGATTCTGTATACCAAGTTTCATATAGAACACTGAAATAGTATCAAAGATAAACATCATTAAAGATTTTGCATAAATTAAAGATGGCCACCAAGGTTTCCGCCCAAGCAGAAAAACCAGCACATCGATGATGTATACCAAATTTTACATTGAGCACTTGAACCGTATCAGAGATATAGATCATTAATGATTTCGCATAAATTAAAGATGGCCGCCCATCCTTCCCGCCACTCAGAGGAACCGATGTGGTTATTCATTGCAAGTCTCTTGATACATCGATGCTGGATATCAAGTTTCATATAGAACACTGAAATGGTATCAAAGATATATATCATTGAAGATTTTGCATAAATTAAAGATGGCCGCCAAGGTTCCGCCCAATCAGAAACGCCAGAACTGTCATTTATCGTAAGTCTATTGATGCTTCGATGATATATACCAAATTTTACATCGAGCACTCGGACAGTATCAGAGATAGAGATCATTAATGATTTTGCATAAATTAAAGATGGCCGCCCATCCTTCCCGCCACTCAGAGGAACTGATGTGGCTATACATTGCAGATCTCTTGATACATCGATGCTGTATACCAAGTTTCGTATAGAACACTTGAATGGTATCAGAGATATATATCATTGAAGATTTTGCATAAATTAAAGATGGCCGCCAAGGTTTTCACCGAATCAGGGAAACTGGTTTGGTCATTCCTTTGAAGTTTCTTGATGCATCGATGATCTATACCAAGTTTCACACTGAACAGAGAAATGGTACCTAAGATACACAAGATTAATGACTTCGCATTAATTAAATA
The DNA here is from genome assembly GCA_036873755.1 of Hanleya hanleyi. NCBI lineage: Eukaryota > Metazoa > Mollusca > Polyplacophora > Lepidopleurida > Hanleyidae > Hanleya > Hanleya hanleyi. Next base: position 168,166 of record JAVTVY010048179.1, on the reverse strand, counting down.
TGGCCGCCAAAGTTTCCAACCAATCAGGTCCAGATTCAATAGGGTTCTGGGTCATGAGCATATGGATGTGCAGTGCAAGTTTGGGGTGCCTAGGGTGAGTCGTTCTAAAGATATCTTGGTAACAAGAAAGCTGTGATGGTTTCGCATAAATTAAAGATGGCCGCCAAAGTTTCTAACCAATCAGGTCCAGATTCAATAGGGTTCTGGGTCACAAGCATACGGGTGTGCACTGCAAGTTTGGGGTGCCTAGGGTAAGTCGTTCTGAAGATATCTTGGTAACGAGAACGGTGTGACGGACAGACGGACAGACGTACATGACGACGACAATACCCTTCAGCCAAATTTTGGCCGAGGGGTAAAAACTCTGTGAAAATGACATCTGAACATACATAGGAATAGCAGAAAATATTTAACTTCACTACTATAGACCAGGTGGTACAAAATCTAGCCAAAATAGTTGACCAAACTATCTGCAGTAGCTGAATATGCAGTAGCTGAATAACTTGAGGACTCTTTCCTTCTGCTCTTCCTCTCAAAGCCTAAAGCAGTTAAATAAACAACCAGTCACCCTGGCAACAGTACCACCTGTGCTCAAGTTTTCCCTCACTATAAGACGGGGTCGCCCCGTGAAAACTCCCAGATATAGACTGAACCCGAACGAATGGACGAACGGAAATCGCCATCACATAATACGTCCACCTTTTTTCTGCGCATATAATTATTTCATGGAAAACTTTTGTTGAGACACAAAAAAAGAGTGCCTTTATAGTTACGCCGGCTACACCAACACCTTTTCAGTACTTTGACTATCCTTTCAGACCAATGTAATCAAATTTCCTAGAATCAAACAAGCCGTGCAGACAAAATCGTGTTACAAAAGTTAACCTATGCTCTGATTACAGCACCACTTAATGGTGAATGGTAGCACCAAAACACAACCAGACAAATTTTCCAGACCCAAGGAGACAGCACAAACATTTTGACCTGAAAAATGTTGATGGTTTTAGAGATATTCACGTTTTAAGTCACGGTTGCAGCATATCGGACAGTCGTTTCCCATGAAAACATAAGAGCATTCACTTTGCAGAAATGCTTTAATTAGGAGAGCCTAGAGGTAAGCATGGCTACAATCCTTCAAAATAGTGTGTTAACACACAAGATGGATATATGTATGGACCAAGCAGACAATAGCCTTCAGCCGAGAGGTAAAAATCAACAGGCTTCTTCTTTGCCATCACAGTCCACATCTCTGAAATACATTTATAACAAAGATAACTGGTTACCGTTCAAATATTCACCAAATACTTTGTCAAGAATTGTCCGGCACATAATTATAATACATGTTAACTGACTTAAAAACTGCAGAACTGTGTCAATTTTCATCGATAGCAATTTTTGCCCCTGAATAATTTTCACTGATTTACTTATTTATCAGCCAGTGATTTCAACCTTTTGACCTATTGAATAGGGTTCCTCTTTGATCCGAGGGAAAGTATACCCCCAGTTTGGTACCAATCCATGGCCTGGAGCTGGAGATATCGCATGGACAAGCAAACGTGAACAGATGGATGGAGATTGCGATCGCAGAAAATGTCCCTCACCTTATGATGGGCATGCAACGAGTTTAAGATAATCCATTTCAGCATTTGGGTCCCCTTAAATTAACTTTGCATTCCTCTACGGCAACTGAGTTCAGCCATTCATCATATTATCCCTGAAGTATTTTTAACTAAATACAGATGTAGGGAACATGGTTTTCTTTACTATTGTTATACAACTTTTTTTCAGTTAACTCTGTGGTGTACGTTTTACGAGTCCATCACAGAAACACAGACTAAGTCGGAAAGAAAAACAAAAGAAAACAGGCTGTCATATGATATAATTTAATAGCTGAATGGCATGTGACAAACACAGGAAAATAGTCCACACATGAGCAGCTGGCACTTATCCGCAATATCACACAGCTACCAATATATAATAGCGAGTATATTATGACCACATAGAATATATAGTACATTTATTACAAATTTTGTCTATTTTGGTATCCATAGCAATCTGTAAGGTTCTATCCAGAAGTTATGCCCAATACTGCGCATTTTATAGTGCATAACAATCAGGTACTCAGTTATGATAATGGCCCTATAGAGATGTAGATTATTCATGCCCTTCAATCGTTGTATTCAAATTCCTCTTGGACCCTTTCCATGACACCGAAAATAGGAAAGGAGTAAATTCGAAAAAAGGAGAGGAAAGAAAATACATGGCAATTTGAAGGAACTGGGCATAGATATCTACTTGCAAGAAACTAGTTTCCTATCTGCTGAAGCTTTGAATCTCTGAATACTAAATGACATTTGCGAAAAAAGAGATAAACAGAGAAACGGCAAAGGAAAAACGAAATTTAAGCAAACAACAATACTAGCAAGTAGGGTGAGGTGACAATGGTCTAGCATATTCCCTGCATGCAAATATCGGTAATTTTGTTCCAGTCCAAGTTCCTTGTACTCTATAAGGAAAAGTTTTTAAGTCATGTAATTAAAATAGAGGGGTCACACAAGGATAACTTTACACTTATTGCAATTCTCACTCAAATTAGAAAACCATATCTGGATAAGAAACCCAACCGGAAAACAGGCACTTTAATAATTCCTACAAACCACATGCCAAACTGCTACAAAGTACAAACGAAAAAAAAAAGAAGTAAATTGTATTATTATATAATAACAAATAGTTTAACAAAGGATTATCATTGGCGAGATAGTAGTAGATACATTTGCTAAAAACATTACCCAAAATTTCTAATAAATTAGTCGACATTTCTGACCAACCGAAGACGATAAATTTCATAACTTATATACAAAACAACGGGTCTAAAATATGCATCACCTTGGACTGGTCAGCTTAGTAATGATCCGGATTGGCTAATAATGTTAGTACATTGTATGAATAGTTTTCCATTGCACCGTTTGATTAATAGTGTACGAGATTACATTGGACATTAATTCATTACTCACACTAACCATGAACACATCATAATCATAAGTAGAAGCATCTGGTTTGCTTGCTCCACAAACCGTGTGACTATTGAGCTACCACAGCTAGTACATGATGCTACACATATATATATCCAGCACCAATGTCACTGCAATGACAGGACGTTATATGTAGTCCACTGCAATGACAGGACGTTATATGTGGTCCACTGCAATGACAGGACGTTATATGTGGTCCACTGCAATGACCGGACATTATATGTGGTCCTAAATAGGGGCAGTGGCTGAACAGTGGACTTCAAACTTAGATGGGACACCGGATGATTGGCCACTATTTCATTGAAATGGCAGATGCAGTCTGAAGCTCATGTGGACATTGTCACTACTATCCAATCCAGGCAATGAGAACAGTTGGATTAATACTATTGTTTAGAATATTACAGGACAAGACTTACCTGTAATTCTAATAATTTTATCACTTCTAAACCAAATTTCAGTTCCATTAAATCAATAACTTAGACAGTGGGTCACTTTCCCTCAATTCTTGTAAAAGTGAGCCAATATTGGGCAAGGCCTCCCATTGAAAAGGTAATATCCTGTAGAAAATAGACTGACAATACAACTTGCAGCAGACCCTTTATATTTCTGGAGTCTTGCACCAAATCGTTGCCCAATATTGGCAGAATATTTATTGCAATTTGCTTCTAGAATGTGGTTTGAAGTAATCAAATTAGTAGCGGCATTACTATTACGTTATTGGAAATATCCCATGCTGAACTGATGGACATCTATCTGATCTATTGATCCCAACTGCTGCAGGATATTCTGATACGATTCAATGATTCTCCACATTTGCCAGTCTACACAGTTTGTACTGGAGATGTCCTCGGACAATTGACGGACGCTGACCCAGAGAACACCAGGGACGAAGATATGCTGGACAGAAGAAGTATTAGAATAGCCCTCAACTAATGACTGTTGGAGGACTTCCTCTAGCACTGCATATATGGATTACAGCACTGCATAAGATATGAAGCACTAAGTATGTGATGAGGGGAAAAAAAAGAAAACAGAAACAATACAAGAAAATATGCTATTTTGGGGACACACTGCTTTAGTATATTAGTTGAGTCATCTTAAACGGTGTTCAGTCACTGTACTCTTCCTAATTTCAGCGAAATATACAGTGAAACTTTCTACATGTCATAGAAATTCTGCAGATCAAATGAAAGCAACTATTTACTACACAAGTGAGAAGCACATCATTTTACATGTAGTCGCCTGTTCCTGCTGGTGATGAGAACATGTGTACAGTGGAATGGTACCACAGCTGTGAATATTTACTCCACTCTTCTACCAGTCTGGTACCATTGTGTTTGTGATAGTGTTTTTATTACGAAGGCCATTGATACAGCTGACAAACTCAGGGTGTAGACACATTGTGGTCCCCACACTTGGACTATTATATGAACTCTCATGATCCTAACATGAAGTATCACTGTATGAGCCATTATGGAGGAGATTTATTCCCTGCTATTGTACAATACACTCCACTCTACACGTGATCTTTTCACCAACGGGGAACTGTGACGTGTAACGTACTAATCATTAATCAATGTTATTTTTCAGATCTGTTCTGTAACTATCTACATCCAGCAGCTGTATCTGAAGGTATCTACATGCTAGAAACATCTCCCAATATTCCAGGCCAACTGAAAATCATAACAGAATTCACATGTCTTTAGCCTACTCCTACCTATATACAATCTAGATAAAAAATAAGTTTAATTTGTGCACCTAATATTTCAACAGAATTACGGCAGCAAAAATAAAGTGTGAACAGTTTTATGTATGGAATATGCCAACATGAAATGAGTCACTGACAAGGCAGAGGTTGAATATTTATATATATATATACAATCACAGCACCCCACAATGCTTGAATATATTCCACACTACAAGTACACACGCTATTCACATTAAAGACAATCTTGAGTGTCAACTGGCTATAATATAGGCCGAAACACTTGCATGGATATATCATCATATTCCTACTGGTAATGTATTGTAAACCTATGTCAAACAAGTCTAATACAACTATATATGATTACTTTTGAGCTCAAAGTAGCTATACTGAGCACAGCAGGCTTTCACTTTCTAAGTAAAATTACCATACTTTAACTAGAGCTAACATATACATGTGGACTGTATGATTTAACCAAACCGTTTATTATTATTAGTGAACGTCGTACAGATCACATAGCTGGTTAGTTTCTTTATATCCATGGCTTATGAAGTTTACACCCCATTTTTGTCCATTTCACTTGAATGTGGAATTACTGTAGCGATACATCCTTGGTCCTCCATGCACAACATCGCAATATACAAACTTGTTTCAACAAACCATTCCAGAAACTGATTGGCTGGAGATTCTTCAGTTACCTCCAACAGCCAATGATATTTGTCAAACCATTTTCGAAAATCCAAATTGGCCAATGGGTAGACAGAAGATATCTCAGAGGGCATTGTTGTTTCTGGAAAGGTTCATTGGACATAAAAATCTTCAATCCTGTATAATCTGATCGCGAAAAGGGAGTATTTCTTGTCTCAGCGGAATTTCATTAAACACACACACTTGACAAAAACAAGACGGACAGACAGACAAATCAGACAAAGTTTGTATAGTTGTACGATCAATGCATATGATTACATGTTGCACAGGTGCATATTACATCATAGCTTTCACAGGAAGCAAATTTGTACAGATTTACAGTACAAGGACTGAAGCAATAATTTAATTCGTACAAGCAAAATACGTAGGAAGTTTGAGTTAAATCTGGGCATGTTTTGATCTAAATATATCACATATCACCAGGCGTTGCACTGTAAGCACAACATGTGGAGACGCCTGCTCTGTCAGACAAAGGTGGGCCGGGCCAGTTGTGGCCGACAACTATTTGCCGAGTGTACTGTAACCCTGCTTCACTACCTTTAACGACATTCCCACACTTTGACACACTGTTCTACACTGCCCGTAATTACGAAAGGTTTAGTCGTGTGCATGTCTGAAAATACAGGAGAATAAAAACACATGACAATGACCGGATTAATTAATAAATGAGATTTCTTAACATCCAGCTAATGTGGTACACTATCCACTTCACTGGTAGATAATATATAGTCCAGTGGACATTCAGGATTAGAGCTCACAAGTAACCAAAATTTTATTAACTGTTAACAGAAGAGTTACTTTTAAATTGATATGGGCATTATTATAGTATACTGTTGGGACAAAAAAAAACGCTGCCTTTTGGACACAATGTTGCAATGTTATCTTCTTGTGTTGGTTTAATTTTGACACATTTGTGGATTGTTTTGACTTACTCTGTAATTCCAGCCAAACAAGCCATGAAATTGAGGTAAACTAAGTGTCCATTATCATGGCTAGATGTTCTCAGTTCAGTCAAAGCAGCCAATGAACCATACATAGTGACAGTGTTGTGAAAAAGCTCTCCCTGGTAGGGGAAACAGCACACTGAAATCAGAAAGACAAATATGCAATGAACTTACCTAGGGATGTAACGAAATGTGAATGTGCCTCAAGGGTCTTGTGGTTTCTCCTATTGGCTATGTCCCAAATTCTAAGAGTCTTGTCATCTGAGGCGCTAAGGATGAACTTTCCACCAGCATGGAAGAGCAGGCCACGCACCCAGTTATCATGACCAACCTGAAGGGAAAAATTAGCAGCAATTCCGTATTCAAACTTGATCAATAATTCACAATTACAGACTCAATCTTGAGGATACAATGTCGATATAGAGAAAACCGATACCAAAATACTTTCATTTCAGTATTTCTCAGTTACTGGTATATTCCTGGCAAATATGATAAAGTCAGAACTGCAAACAGTGTATTTTATTATCCCCAAGGCCAGGGGGCTGAAACTGCCCACACTATATCTTTGGGTCAAGCTCCAACAGTACACGTAAAAAAAAATCCAAGATGGCCACTTTGATGACATCACGTCACCAGGAAGCAATTTTCATCTTATTTTGACTGATTTCAGTCCAAATTTTTTTTGCAAATTTTTGGCACAAAAACAGATTAGTATGTTGAAGAATGATTATTAAAGGTGAAATAAAATACTTTCCTGTCCTTCAGACCTTGTATGAGGTTTGGGGCATAAGACAATGTGATCACTCAATTGCAAATTGGCTATGGCGATTTTTTCCACTGGAAAAGGTGAAAACCACACTTTTTGAGGAGCCTCATCACTGCTTAGACTTTAATTACCCTGGCCTGGACCTTTGCCCTCAAAATTCAGATAGATGGATTGACACACTTCAAAATCAATAGGTTTCTTCATTGCCATGATCATGGACATAGCACTTGTTGATGATATTTTTTTATTATTTAGCCAATGATCTCATCGGCTTAACCTTAAATTAAAATGATTGGGGTTCCTTTTTGCCCCACGGTTAAATTTAAGGAGATAATTAAGGTTTAACGTTGCGTTCATCAAACAAAATTCTAAGTATTCCAACAAAAACAAGTCAACCCAGCAATCCAGAAGTAATCAACACAACACACCAAAAACATGTAAATACATTAAAACTTATGAAACCAACCGATTTCTCTCAAATAACCTAAAATACGACTAAAAAGATCTTCTAAAGTAGCTGCTTGATAAAAAGAATCTCTCATAATCTTTAAATCTATACAGTCGATCAGTATAGGTTTCATTGTAAAATCTTCGTGGCATAGAATACACCTTGGGGCTGGCCCCTTTTTTAGAAAATGTTTGTGAGTTAATCGAAATGGCCGATTCTACATCGCCTGATCATGGCTTGATCGAAACATTTATGGTTACTCAGATGAATATATATCCTACAGTTTTTTTTAAACTCATGAATTTTGTTATTATCCACAGCATCCCATAAAGATTGAAACAGCTTTCTCACATAAGCACAGACAGAGAGTCTGAAATCGCTATATGGGATTCCAACAGGATCAACTTTATTATCTAGAGCTGCCTTAGCTATTTCATCAGCTTCAGTATTTCCTTTAATGCCAACGTGGCTAGGCAACCAACAAAACATCAATCTGTTGATGAAATCTAAAGATTGATACCAATCCGTAACCAGGAACTGAAGATATTCAAATGAAAAAGTTAACAGATGGATGAATGGACAAACACTATTAATAGGCCTCTTGTTTGCCACGAGTTTGAGGTAGAATTCAAATGCCATAATTCACATCCCTGAATTGGAGTTACAGCCTGGACAGTGCTCAAAAATTAGATTTTCCGTGAAAAGGTGAAAATTTGGTCGCCACAATGGCAGGCAAATATTTTATTTACTCAGTGAGTAATACAGCTTGTGCAAAAGTGTTATCTCCTATGTCATAGCGCCAGTATGTTACCAATGCCAATCATGTGGACTTCGCACAGAAAATTAATTCAGTGGTTTTAACTTTTTAACATGGGCTGATTGATCTATCATCCATGAAACTATTTCTCTTTCTCTAAATCATCTTTAAATGCAGTCTAAATACATGCAGGATCTTCGAACATGCTTCGAAAGAAAAGTAGACTCCAATTCAAGATAACATTTTAGCAGTTGCAGATCTACTCTGCCAATAAAATCATGGTTACTTCCCATTTTGGATGGAGCGGACACAGTATTGGCTGGTAAATTTGATGTAATACTATGCATTACTGATGGCGGACAACATTTAGCAGAGGTCATGCTATGAACGTGCCCCCAAGCAGAAGTTGTTTTTCACTCCATGCATGTCCGGTTTTCCACCATTTCCTGTGCAAATTCAGTCGAAGATCACTCAAATGGAACATGTTAGCTGGCCTTAGCCCACATAAGAAATAAACGTGTTTAGTACTAATAATTTACTCTCCACTTTGACAAAGGACATTAATTTCTCCTCTGCGACTTGTTGAACATTTTATCGCCATTGTCTATTTTTTCGTTGCCAATTGCGAGTAGATGACCATATATTACGAGCACTGCTGGACATATGATTTCAAGATTTTTGGGCCAGTGATATTGATCGTTGACCTCAAAATGAATATAGTTCATCTTTGCCCCACGGGTACGGTATACCCCAAGATTGGTACCAATCCATAACCTGGAACTAGAGATATTACACAGAAATAAAAAGTTCACAGAAGGCATGGAAGGACGGCGAGAACTCGCTATCACATAATATAACCTAAAAAAAATTAGGAGTGCTATGTAGTTGACAGTTAGTACCACCAAATCTCACAGTACCACATTCCATACTAGCATACCATTCAACAAGAGATTGGCAGATATTTCTTATGTCAGTAACTGATTGGTACTGTGCGGGGGGCCCTAGTTATAAATTATTCAGCCGTACTGTTTATTGAAAAATGGCTATTAGCTTGTCATATTCTGAGAGTGATAAAAACGATTTAGCTTTATCCATACCAGTGTGAAGAGACAGAGGCCAACACTGACATCCCACATCTTGATAGTCTTGTCTCGTGAACCGGAGATGAGAAATGGGCCAGACCTCGCCCCCTTCTTCTGTTAAACAAATATCATACAGCCAGGCTATATAAGACATTCTACAATATGTATCAATGATTTCTACCCACAAATAATGGAGAACAAATTCTTGGATCGCACAGTGTACTTTAATAATACTGAGCATGGTATTTCTGAAAGTTTGCCGGATAGGATATAGATTTCATTCATAGCAAAAAAATCTGAAAGTCTGAATATAAACAGCACACATTAAAATGTTGCAATGGAAGCGAGAATTGCTTAGTAGAATTGGGTAGTAGACCCTAGTCCAAGTGTGAAACCATGTCCCTTATAGCTCATACATGTGTATGTGCTAGTATGGAATAGAACAAACTTATTTAATAATGCTGTTCATAATAATACAATATAGGAGGAAGTAAGCATACGTCATTGCCGACGGCATCATTGATAGCTGGATGGGCAGACTCTGGAGCCCAGGAGATACACTCCACCACATGCTCATGTTCACGGAGTTCTGCCTTACACTCCTTTGTGGCTACGACCCAAACCCGCACAGTCTGCAAGCACAAGTTGAAATCATTTATTCTACAGTACATCAGTCAGAATATGGTATAATTCACTTTTTTTTTTAATTATTATTTTCAAATATATGGAATAAAATTGAAGTAACCAAAAAGAAAAGAGACACTGTTAAAGGGTACATGTAAAATGAACTTGGGAAGAAATGAGCTGCAGTGTTTGAATGACTTCACGTTGTCAGATCTGCTCAATAGACTGATCATGCTGATAGAGCACTGAAATTATTGCACACTTAACTCTTCCTGATGCTGAAGTTGGGGAGCAAAATTGGCAGGTCCGGCAATAGTGTGTCACAGTGCCTAGGACAGCTAAATGCTCATATCGGGGGACATAACCCAATCTGTACAAACGGTGTTACAGAAGGACGAGTGAAGAAAGTTAATCATACCTGGTCATTAGAACAGCTAGCTAAGAGTGATCCGTCATGGTAGACCCTCACCATGCGCACCCATTCCCGGTGTCCAGTGAACGTCTTTACACAATATCTGCAGAATTCACAATTTCAAATCCCATGAAATTAAGAGCTAATAGCAATTTTCATAACATGCCAATTCAGAATTTTTCTACACACAGAATCTATTAAAAAGTCTTGCTATTGAAGGAAAATATAGAAAAATGCCAAATTTACTCGATGATATAGGAAGACTCACCCAGTGGCAACTTCCCACATCTTTATGGTTTTGTCTCTGGAAGAGGAGACAATGAAGTCTCCACTTGGCACGAAAGTCACGCTCGACACATTGTGGTCATGTCCTGAAAATAATCAGCATAACATGAATTATTGAAGGATGAATTATAAAGAAAATATGTTCAGTTATATTTTTGTTGTCAAGTATTAAACAGAGCATGGTTAAACTTGAATATCACAAACTACAATGTATCAAACATTCACTGTGTGTGACGAAGTATTGTCAGTGCAGATTGTGAAAAAAGTGTGTGAATGTTCTCCATTATTTATTTTATTCAAGTTTTTATCTTGAATGCAAATTTTGTAGATTTCTTCATTAAATATTTAGAACTTTCGATCTGTGTGGCTTGTTTCCACCACAACAGACACAGCTTACTTTCGCCGAGCAATGTCCTGGAACTAAGTAATAACTGGTGCTAATGTGACATTTAACAGCAGCTAAATATGACTTTTAAGAATGAGGAAAATCATTATAATACACTGCTGAATAACTGATAAATACTAATAGTGTGCATGTAATTATTATTAGATTAGTTGAGAAGCACACTTACCATGCATTGTTTTGAGACATTCATATCCTCCAAAGTCCCATAATTTTATTGTCATGTCTGCTGAACATGAAACTGGAAGGGAAAGCAGACATACACATACATATATATGTAAGTTAACTATGAATATTTAACAAGAACAATATTTCTCATAACTTCAGAATTTTACAGTTCTCAACTATGCAACAGAAACTATACAAGCACCATCGAAATATTGTAACTCAAATAACAGAAGCATCATGATCCATCGAAGAATCTAGTAACACAAGCATCATGATCTGTCAAAGAACTGTAAATCTAGTAATACAAGCTCGATGATCCATCGAAGTACTGTAAATCTAGAACAAGCACAATGATTCATTGAAGTACTGTAATACTAGTAATACAAGCACCATGATTCATCGAAGTACTTTAACTATAGTAATAAAACCATCATGATCCATTGAAGTACTGTACGGTAACTCTAAGTAAATACAACCATCATGATCCATCAAAGTACTGTAACTCTAGTAAGGCCATAAAAAGTTAATTAATTGTTTCTCAAGTGATTTCTCTCCCGCTGGGCACTTTTTTTTCACTTTTTGAAAAAAAAAATCCGCCGCATCCCTGGCATACTGTCCGCTCCCATTCTTTTTATTGCACGTGTAAATGTGCTTGTAAACTGTGTTTATTCGTTGTAATGTCTATTCGTTTCCCAAAAATGGTGTTTTACTATGTTTGTGAAAAAGAAAAATGCTTTAATACGTACAGAGATGTCATCGCCATGATCGTATCGATCACAAAATAGTTTACAACCGGCAGTTGCGCGAACTCGTTCCAGTTTCAAACCAAACTGCGCATATACAAAAATCAAACCTGAATATAAGCGGAAGCGGATTGCCGTATGTTTTTATTATGTAAATTTCGCTTCTCCGTTATCGTAATTTTATAAATAGCGAATAGCATATTTATCATAACATTATTTATTAAAATCTTCGTCATAAATTGTGCACATTTCAACACGAAAGGCTGTAAATTAAAGAAATATTTTCATCCTAGTCTCCGGTTCCAGCGTCGGTTATGCTTTTCATTATGCTCTTTGCCTAGTTTAAACAATTCATCGGAAATGGGTCCAATGAAATGAAATTTGTGATTGTATTTTTACCGCATTTTTTATCCGTTTTCACAATGCTGGTTTCAGCATACATTGCTGAATGTCGAGAACGTGGGGCGGTTAACATGCTGAAGGACTGGACAATTATACAGGTTAGCCCAAGTGCCACCGTGATCGAGGTCCTGAACGAGGTGACCGGTATCACCCGATGCCCAGATTTCGACGACGCGATATCGTGTACAATTGGAAAATCTAAGCAGGACGGAGATTCCATCCCACTTCAGGCCACAATCGGAGATGCATTTATTTCATAGAATATTTCATTTTGTGTGTGTTTAAACATATATGGTCTTCCCGGCTTGTAAAAAAAAACAAAAAAAACATAAAAAACCGCCCGCATCCTTCCTTGAAAAAAAATAATAAAATAAAAAAAAAAAACGCCCGCCCGCTCCTGAAAAAAAAAACCCACTTGAGAAACAATTAATTAACTTTTTATGGCCTAATACAACCATCATGATCCATCGAAGTACTGTAACCAGCCCTCTCAATTCAAAAATTTACTTTGGCAAAAAAATTGCCATGGCAAAGCAATTTTGCCTCAGCAAATATTTGTTTGCCTCGGCAAATTTAACTGATGATAAAACTTTTTGATAAGCTGCGCACGCTGTCCCGCATTGAACTGCCGGACATTCTCTGTGTGTGTTGACTGCCGCCTGGTACCAGCTTCTTCAGTATGCCCCGTTTTGTTCGTGATCCCAACACTGCCTGGCGATGAGTAGTAGATTTCGAAACATGGTCCAGTACATTGTATTTTTTATGACTTTGGTACCACAAACAAGGTTATCGGACAATTAATCAGAAAACCCGGTCGACAACACACCAATGGTGACTAAAAAATGACAACTGGCGAATAAACTGTTCAGTTACTCGCCAATGTGTCGATTTAAAAATAGAGTAAATCGCCAAAGTGGCGAGTGAATTTTTGGTTCATGAAGTGTTTAGTCGCCAAAGTGATTTTGTGTTTAGTTTATAAGGCAGTGAAATCCGATCAGGCCGGAAATGTACAGGAAATAATGACAGAATACATGCCGACGATTCAGTCATGGAGAAGTTTAGTCTTTTTTTGAGCCCACATGGTCTGATGTAATATCCAAGCATTTGAAACCATGTGCAGGCTGGGCATGGACGAGTCCATATTTAGCGTGACACAATAAGATCAAGTGCTCACCCCAGAAAAGTTAATTCACGACCCGCTGGCTGTTCTCAGCCAATGAATTCATCATAGTAGAAGTTAACGTAAACAAATTCTGTTGGCGGGAATTTGCAAGTTCAAGGTCGATCCGTCATTGGCCAACGTACATTCGATGCAGTCAATCCCACAACCATCAACAGTCTTCTTTTTTACCATTTCTATTCAATTACTGCGCTTATCTTAGATAATAACTTAGAATTACGACCAATTCCTTTCATATTCCTTCCGTATTGACGTTCTGACGACAAAAGCACGTCAAGCATATTTTCGGACTAGATTCCACGTGGTGAAATGGCGTGACCTAATTTACCCATGTAATAATGACCAATTGGCCGACCCCCCTGGAATGCATTGATCTATTTTTAGCTTAGCACTCGACAACAGATGGCTTCCAAATCGGGAGTAGATTTTATACGTTGTGATCGCTGTACCACACTAAAAGATACGATTGCGACCAGTCATCACTATCCAAGATTCTTTTAGCTAAATATTTTTTTGAATATACTAACAGTTCCTCCTTTGCATTTTTTTTTTGCCACGGCTGGCCTGCTCTGCCGCGGCAATTGCCGAGGTGAATTGAGAGGGCTGCTGTAACTCTAGTAATACAAACATCATGATCCATTGAAGTACTGCAACCTCTAGTAATACAAGCATCATGATCCATCAAAGTACTGCAACAATACAAGCATCGTGATTCATTGAAGTACTGTAAATCTAGTAATACAAGCACCAGGAACAATCAAAGTAATCTATATCTAGTAATACAAGCATGATCCATCGAAGTACCTTAACTCTGTTAATATAAAGAATCACATATCGGTAGATATTTTGGAAGTACAATGAGTAAGTGAAGACTATACTGGGCAGGCCCTATTTTGTCATGACACAATGTCGACCCAGTACCGGCTCGATAATCCTCTGATTTGCAGAATGATTGTTGTGGTAAGAGTTCAAATAATTTCAGCAGTTTGGAAAAAATATTTCCCCACTCACATTTTTCAATTCCCCTGGACATATTGGCCGCTGAATGGCTAGCTTGAAGTATATCTTGTTGAACATATTTCCCCACGGACATTTTTCAATTCCCCTGGACATATTGGCCGCTGAATGGCTAGCTTGAAGTATATCTTGTTGAACATATTTCCCCACGGACATTTTTCAATTCCCCTGGACATATTGGCCGCTGAATGGCTAGCTTGAAGTATATCTTGTTGAACAAATTTCCCCACGGACATTTTTCAATTCCCCTGGACATATTGGCCGCTGAATGGCTAGCTTGAAGTATATCTTGTTGAACATATTTCCCCACGGACATTTTTCAATTCCCCTGGACATATTGGCCGCTGGATGGCTAGCTTGAAGTATATCTTGTTGAACATATTACCCCACTGACATTTTTCAATTCCCCTGGACATATTGCCCGCTGAATGGCTAGCTTGAAGTATATCTTGTTGAACATATTACCCCACTGACATTTTTCAATTCCCCTGGACATATTGCCCGCTGAATGGCTAGCTTGAAGTATATCTTGTTGAACATATTTCCCCACGGACATTTTTCAATTCCCCTGGACATATTGCCCGCTGAATGGCTAGCTTGAAGTATATCTTGTTGAACATATTTCCCCACGGACATTTTTCAATTCCCCTGGACATATTGCCTGCTAAATGGCTAGCTTGATGTATATCTTGTTGAACATATTTCCCCACGGACATTTTTCAATTCCACTGGACATATTGCCCGCTGAATGGCTAGCTTGAAGTATATCTTGTTGAACATATTACCTCACTGACATTTTTCAATTCCCCTGGACTAAATGGCTAGCTTGAAGTATATCTTGTTGAACAAAGGTTATAAGCATTCAAACTGCTCGAGGGACAGAATCAGGCGAGGAAGATTAGGTTGATATTGGGTCAAAAGACAATGGGTTATTTCTGTAGTCTCCACGTATCTGTTTTACTGTACCCATGAAGGAAAGAATTTACCAAGTCTTTCGGATTTAATCATCCCGAAAAATATTTCCAGATCTGGTGGCAACATGCCCATGTACTGAACAATCCAAATTGGGAAGTCATACCTAGGTATTTGCCAGTGTAGTCAAATGCTATGTCCTGAACAGAGTCTGTGTGTCCCTTCATTGTTCGCTCGTA
Source organism: Hanleya hanleyi (assembly GCA_036873755.1). NCBI lineage: Eukaryota > Metazoa > Mollusca > Polyplacophora > Lepidopleurida > Hanleyidae > Hanleya > Hanleya hanleyi. The sequence continues at coordinate 152,339 of JAVTVY010048179.1, read as the reverse complement.
GTCTCCAGTCTCATAATCCCACAACTGTAATATACAATGGAGTTCACAATGTACAGGTCTTATTCATTGATCATCCAGTACAATTACACAACACTGACTCAGCTGAAATCCATACATAGTCCATATTCATCACATTTTCTGATAATGCAGCAGTGGAAATCAGAAGACTTAACACAATTCTATGAAAAGGCAGAATTGGCAGAATACAGATGTGATCAGCTATCTAGAAATATGACAAGGAAGTTAAAAAAGCTGCCTATTATGATCCCTTATCAATTATTTACATTTGTACTGTAATAAATAGTAATTGCTCAGCTTAGAGATAGTCTGATCTGGTAATGGTTTAGCAGCTTGAAATATTGATTAGTTGATGAATTATTCCCCATCAATTTACAAACAGTCATAATTTTGTCATACTGATATTATTGTATAATGCAATATGAGCAAGGTTACATGTACATGGGATACATTAATTGATACATACCTTTATAGTGGCGTCTTCACTAGCCGATACAATTACACTATAGCAAGGGTGGAATATAACCCTGGTCACTGGACTCCTGTGACCAGTCAGGCTGTATTTCTCAGGGGGCCTAGGTATCCACTCTTTGGGGCTGCGTCTATCACGATTACCTGCCCCTGTATTTGCATCTCGCTCCACCTCTGTCAGCTTGGCCTCCAGGTCCATAACCTAGAAGAAAAAATGTCCAATGAAAGAGGGTAACATAGAAATGTTTTGTAGCTTTTGAAATAATGGTGATAAAAAGACAATTATTATGACCCACACACTAGTACCTAACTCCGCATCCTTAACTTCTCATCCCCAAATCCTCATTCCTAATTCCTCATCCATAAATCCTCATCCCTAACTCCTCATCCCTCATTCCAAACTCCTCATCCTTAACTCCTCATGTCTAACACCTAACCTTCATCCATAACACCTCATCCTCCATCCCTAACTTCATCTCCCATCCTTAACTCCTCATCCCTAACTCCACATCCCTCATTCCTAACTCCTCATCTCTCATCCCAAACTCCTCATCCCAAACTCATCCTTATCTCCTCGTCCCTAACTTATCCTCCATCCCTAACTTATCCTCCATCCCTAAAACCTCATCCCAAACTTCTCATCCTTAACTCCTCATCCGTAACTTCTCATCCCTAAGGTGGATCTCCACAGTTTCGTAGCAATGGCCCCTGTCTAATTCATGATACAATGGACTGCCCGTGTGTTCTGCTACATCATTATTCTTCTTGCCTTCTAATAGCTTTTTCTAGAATACCATTCTGTTCAGCATTATCAACGCTACAAAGCATATACAGATCGATGGCTGGCTTCGTCTACACGGTGATCGAGGCCATGGAGTAAATTTTGTCCTGCCTCAGTTATGCCCCTTGGGTGTGCCTAAAAATCAGGACTCGTTCATGGAGAGAAAATCTGACAAAAACCGAGCAGGTTGACCCCCACTTTTTTTCGCCTTTCTAAGTGGGTACCGGACCTGGGAACATGAGAAAGAAGTTTAATTGAAATCGCTCTTACAGATTTTTCTGGAAATTGAGGCGAATTTGATCATTTTTCGATATTTTAAGGGGTTTTCTAGGAAAAATAAAGCAAGCTTGGAGGGGAATGTTCGAGATTCATTTTTCTATAACATAGCAGTGCTGTGTTTTAAAATAATAGGTTAGTCATGCTCTTTCCGAAAATATATACATATATGTGATTTGGGTTGAAGATTTTACGACAATTGGTGGCCGAAAAGCGGACCCATTCCTTGCCGAATGGAAGAATCTCTGGAGTGCACCCTAACACCTCATTCCAAATCCCCATCCCAAACTCGTCATCCCCAACTCCTCATCCCTAGCTCATCCTCCATTCCTAACTTATCCTCCATCCCTAAATTCTCATCCCTGATCCCTAACTCCTCATCCCTAACTCCTTATCTCTAACTCCCAATCCCAAACTCCTCAACCTTAACTCCACATCCCTAACTTCTCATCCCAACTCCTCATCCCTCATCTCTAACTCATCATCCCTAACTCCTCATCCGTCATCCGTAACTCCTCATCCCTCATTCCTAACTCCTCATCCCTAACCACATACATAACTCCTTATCCCTATCTTCTCATCCCCAACTCCTCATCCCTAAATTCTCCTAAATCATCATCTCAAACTCCTCATCTCTCATTCCTAACTCCTCATCCCTAACTCCTCATCCCAAACTCCTCATCCCTAACTCATCATCGCCAACTTTCATCACCTTGGTCCATTTCATCAACTGGCCCATACACAGGTCCCATGACAAGTGTCAACTTCCTCAGATTTTACAACAGTAAACACAGCAGCAGTACAATGTGGAGACCTAATACATGTATCACCATCATGTTTGAATCGGCGAAATGCACTATTTTGAGCACACTTTCCACACTCCGGACTGCATGAAAATCAGACCAAATATCGAAATATTAAAATTTGGAAAGGAGGTTTCCATGCAGTGAATTTTTTATTTATCTCCAAAATGAGACAAAATATTTTCTCTGGATTCTGGCACTTTTCAACATCAATTGATTATAGTTTATGTGGGTACACGTATCAAGTTTTCAGATCCAATGGGTTCCGGTTGACAGTCATACTTTCTATTGAAACCTTCCAAAGTATCCAATCATAAAGATGTCTGGGATTGAATTGAATTGAATTGAAATTTTATTCACCATACAGACATGACAGAGAAGATATGCATATAAATCAATGTGGAATGCGTCCATATTGTCTGTATATTGGCGGGAATAAAACCCTTGCGGGTTTGTTTTATCCCTAAGAATATATATGTTGTAAAACATTAAACAGCGAGAGTATAATTATATATACAAACAGATGGTGAATAGAAATAGTCTGACATTGTGCAGTTGTACCATTAAATATGATTTGTCCTGTGAAGATAATAAGTACATGTATCCATGTCAGCAATACGTTAAATAATCAGATATAATAAATGATGTGTACCTTTCAAATAAAGTGATATTGAGTTACCGAGTGTGATGATCACTCTCTGATGCGCTCATAATATTTTTCGTTAGCTCCCTTTTAAATAGGGATTTTGAAGTAATGTACTTTAAAATAGCTGGGAGAATGTTCCAGATTCGTGGGCCTTTCAATTTCAAACTATAGAAAGAGAGTTGAGATGGGCAAGATGTTCTGAACAGATTGAAATGTGAGTGCCTGGTTGGATAGTTGTGTACAGAGGATTGTTTTGTAAAGTAATTATGATACGCGAAAGGAAGAAAAACATTATGGTGGAAAAATTTGTGGACAAATATTAAGGTGAGGTAATCGTTCATTTTTCCCATTGGTAATATATTAGTCTGTTTGAATATAGGGGCAGTATGGGAGTATTTGTCGCTAAAGTTGATGATTCGAATTAGTCGCTTCTGTAATAAGACAAGTGGTTGAAGATGGGAAGAGTAAGTATTGGCCCAACACACATTACAATAAGAAATATAGGAGTAAAATAAGGAATAATAAAGAGTCATTAATGTTTGCCTAGAGAAAAATATAAAGATAAAAGCATGTACACATGTGTGTGATCTTGATTTTGAAAGAGCAATGTTTATGGCCATCTTTATTGCCAAACTTAGAATACTGATCACAGAAAAATGTCTGGCTGATGGAGGATACAAATAAAAAGGTGTGACATGCAGATAAAACGGACCATGTGTGCTGGTCCTGCCATGCCCGAGAACCAAGTTGCCATTTTTCTGTTCCTTTTCAGTTAGTCTTGAAACTGAGTGTCAGAGATGACAGACATGTGACCGATGGTAATACAACACAAGTCTAACACACACTGATCTAACACACACTGACCTTCTTCTGTAAGCGAATCACTGAGGTCCATTTCTTCTCCAGCAAGCCACCATATTTCTTATCTATGTCACCTGGCTGAAAAGTGGAATTGATCAAACAGCTTCATAAACAATCTCTACATTAGGATGGCGATTACCAAGCTGATTGATGATCTTCAAATATTATACATGGGCAAGATTTCTGTTTTTCAAATACAAAAGCGATTCTATATCCCCCAGGTAAAACATGTTGAACATTCCCGCTAACGAGACGCTTGCACAATAGAAGCAGATGATGAGAGTCAGTTTTGTCAGTTGATTGGGCCCAAATGGTGATCACCCAGAAGGATAGCTGGTACATGGCAAGACATTTGTTTAGCTCTCCTCCCTCCGCACCACTGAGTCATTTAATTAATCAAAGCGAGACAATATTTATATTTTATTTCAACATGTATTCAAATACTCACCATATCTGCTTCCTTTTGGAATTCAGCCAGGGAATTTGTATAGCCATGCGAACTAAGGTAGTCTGCTATGGATTTGTGTCTGAAAAGAGTTAAATAGTTAGTACCTGCATTCCATGAATACAGATCACGTTTTCAGATCCATACCTTGAAATAAAAAGGGGCAGGGAGCTACCTGTCTTTCAAGGGTACTTTGCTGAGATACGGGGCAGTTTTCCTAAAACCTGGTAATTGTCATTTCAGTAGCTGGACTACAGTTCATTTAAATTTGATATTATCAAATTTTAGTATTGGTATACCGGTAGTTCAGAAAATGAAAGGTTTGATCATGAAAAGAAATTCAGGACCTAGCTAGTTCATCGGCTTTTAGATGTTGTTAGTGCTGAAATGAGCTTTTTTACCCGAAAATCTGATTAATTAAAATGTCCCAGACCTTGTCAGTCTTTTGGCGATTTCTTCCCAGTTGTTTGGATAAAGGCTATGAAAAAACACCCACTTGTCAATCCAGACATGAAGACATTGAAAGAAGAAAAACGAAAAAAAAGCTAATTTCATATTATTATTTTGTATGTTATTTTAGTCAATGGGACTGTCAATCAGGTTCAATCTAGTTAAGAATAGAAACCCCAACAAAGCATCAAATTGATCTACAAGTGTCAAACAATAGCACAATAGTTCATTATTTTCCCCATGCAGTACATACAGGCGAAAATACTTACATATTTTATGATGCCAAGTTGTGTTGAAAGTCTTCAGAAAGTTATTCAAACTCACTGATATCCAACACCGACCCATTAGGGTCGATCTGATATCTCAGTATTAGCATGGTTCAGTCATCATCAGACATTGGCAACACAACAGGGGAAGCTAATTAGATCAGAGATGAAATTGCATAACAGATATATTTCCCTTTGATCGTATGTGAAGAGCTGAAGTTAAAATCAAAAGTACTGCATCTGTTCAGTAAAGTGTCCTATCCTGGTATGAGAGAAAATCCTATCTCTAACTTGATGACACTTCAACTGACCAAGATATGGCTGCAATACCACAATGGATTGCCGATGTTGCCGAGGTGGCTCTCCGGTAGACGCTGTCGCTAAAAATGACTCCCATACGAGTATTGCAGGCCCTTCCTAGACGTGCAATCACAATGCCTCCCATACGAGTATTGCAGGCCCTTCCTAGATGTGCAATCACAATGACTCCCATACGAGTATAATGTATTGCAGGCCCTTCCCAGATGTGCAATCACAATGACTCCCATACGAGTATTGCAGGCCCTTCCTAGATGTGCAATCACAATGACTCCCATACGAGTATTGCAGGCCCTTCCTAGATGTGTGCATTGCAGGCCCTTCCTAGATGTGCAATCACAAGGACTCCCATATGAGTATTGCAGGCCCTTCCTAGATGTACAATCACAATGACTCCCATATGAGTATTGCAGGCCCTTCCTAGATGTGCAATCACAATGACTCCCATACGAGTATTGCAGGCCCTTCCTAGATGTGCAATCACAATGACTTCCATAAGAGTATTGCAGGGCCTTCCTACATGTAGATGTGCAATCGCAATGACTCTCATACGGGTATTGCAGGCCCTTCCTAGATGTGCAATCACAATGACTCCCATATGAGTATTGCAGGCCCTTCCTAGATGTGCAATCACAATGACTCCCATACGAGTATTGCAGGGCCTTCCTAGATGTGCAATCACAATGACTCCCATACGAGTATTGCAGGCCCTTCCTAGATGTGCAATCACAATGACTCCCATACGAGTATTGCAGGCCCTTCCTAGATGTGCAATCACAATGACTCCCATACGGGTATTGCAGGCCCTTCCTAGATGTGCAATCACAATGACTTCCATACGAGTATTGCAGGGCCTTCCTACATTTAGATGTGCAATCGCAATGACTCTCATACGGGTATTGCAGGCCCTTCCTAGATGTGCAATCACAATGACTCCCATATGAGTATTGCAGGCCCCTCCTAGATGTGCAATCACAATGACTCCCATACGAGTATTGCAGGGCCTTCCTAGATGTGCAATCACAATGACTCCCATACGAGTATTGCAGGCCCTTCCTAGATGTGCAAACTTCCACAAGTATTGCACTGCAATCCATACAAGTATTGCAGGCCCTTCCTAGATGTGCAATCACAATGACTCCCATACTAGTATTGCAGGCCCTTCCTAGATGTGCAATCACAGTTACTGTATTACATGTATCTGCTGTTATGCTGTGTGTGACACATTTTCCCATAATTATGTAATACAAGTTGTTCCAAACAAACAGGGCTTGTTTTTCCAAGGGAATCCGAATCCAGTCAGCACTCTTGCAAAATAATATTAGCAAGGAGTATAGAAATGATATCTGTGGATTCACATGGATTCCAGTAAAGTTAGACAAGAATCCATCTGGATTCCCTTTGATTTCAATGAAAAGCAAGGCCTGAACAAAGGACATTATTAGAGCAGGAGAAGAGTCTACACTCTAAGTTTTTTGTTGACGAAGTTGACAAGATCTTATTTTGTTTAATAAAGTATTCTTTGACTTAACAATGGCAGGGGATAGCTGTATATCAGACAGTTAGGAAGAATGCCAGAATGAGCTACTGTAGCTTCTAACTATAATAGCCAGAGGTGCCCGAGTTTGTGGCCTCTTACGACAAGCTCTCTGAGGGACTGAGGCAAATTCTTACCATGACCATGAGTGTGCGACTCCTTCCAACTACATAAGCATAGCTACTTCTGATAATTATAGCTGGAAGGAGCTGTTAAAAGGAATAAAACCCTACCCGTGTGGTTTCTGGGGGTGAAAATGAATAGGAACCAAATGTCGTGATATGACGGAGATAGTGTTGAAAGCAATGCTAAATCATATTCACTCACTCCAGCTACAGTAGCTTGTTCTGGCGATCTTATTATTGGTCGGGACATAAGGTACACTGACAGATCTATACACAAACAGCAGCACTTATCCATAGAATAGCATTGTGCCGACTTGTGAATGCCTATCAAAGAAATTATACTTCATCACCATGGAGATAGCTCCACAGCAATAAAGAAGTTGTTATCCATAGAACAGCATTGTGTCATATATATGTACACGAACTTCTAAATGCCTATACAAGGACAAAGTACAACACTAAACCTACTGTAATTATTCAATAATTGATGCCGTTCTTCCAGGTCAACACAAATCATCAAACATGACGAAGAACTCTAGAAGCACCTGTTCAGTGATAATTTTCAACGTATGTCTCTGCCCATTCCGAGTTAACTTACATATGAAAATATATGTACAGATCTGACAATGTTATATTTATTTGGGATGCATGCATCCATTCTAATGCCATGGAAAGTGATGCAAAGACAACACAATAAAAACACGAAAGATATTTCGTACGCATATCTTTGTGATGTTGCATTGGAGCATCGTTCTCCACCAAGAAGATGTTGCAAGACTGTGCAATGCACAGAGACATCTGGCAGAAAAATGCTTCAAAGACTTGACGGCTCAAACATACATACTGTACATAAAATCCTGTACATAAAACATACATACTGTACATAAAATACTGTACATACAATACTGTACATAAAACATACATACTGTATATAAAATACTACATAAAACACACATACTGTACATAAAACACACATACTGTACATCAAAGATGTAATCAGCCTCAAATCTGGGCTGAAATCGATGTCTTGCAAACTCAGCGAAAGTGACATATGTTACAACAGGTACAAAATGAAACACATCTGACCACAAAAAACTAAACTTGCTTCTACCATTCACGAGAAAATAGAAGGCATTGATCTATAACTAGGCCCATGGGCATATATAGAAAGGTGGTTCAGAAGATAAACGTTGTTGCTTGATTAAGGGTTGGGACAGGTAACATCCATTGCAAGTGAACTTCTCTTTGCATAATCTAGATTTTATTGCACTGTACTTCCATTTGTAAATTAGTGTTTTGTAATTTATGGCTAACAGGAAAAATAGTTTTTAACTGATTGTGATACCCGAGTATCATTTTCAGAGACTATCGATTGACTGGCTGCAATAGTGGAGATAGTAAAACTCAAAAGAAAGCTGCTTCCTGAGTAGCAGATTTCTTTTCCAGAGTTTCAATTCAAAATAGTATCTATTTGTTTGAAAAAGCCCCCAAAAAGCACATGAAAAACTGGCCATAATACCAAGCTGATCCGTATGTAGTGGTAATACTATTATACATACATGTACACCCAGTACTGGCACTGAATGAAAGTATTAGAACACATGAATGCATGAAACAATAAGTGGCAAGACATCCATCTCAGAATATTTCAGTTCTCAGACATGTCAGATAGTATTATTTCTAAGTTTAACTTCAATTGATTCATTATTTTCTACTACATACATGTACCTATATATCTAACACCAGTCCATGTGATGACCTAGTTTTAGCTTGACCATTGATCAGAAACTAGACCCAGCATAGATACATGTACAGCCCCCAGAGCTATGGTAGGGCAGCTATTTACACATGTACATGTTGCCTCCTGAACTGTATTTCTCCAAGCTGAGGTCAATGTTTGGAAGAGTGACCATAGCAGGCTTCCATACTCTAGTGTGTATTAATCTGATATCTTGAAGGAAAACAATTAACAGAGTATTATTTAATACAGGTAAGGGATCAAGTACATGCTAAGTGACTATATATAGGCCTACAAAGCCTGTCAACCACTAAAGGATAACTATTCTGGTCTGAGAAAGAATAAACAGTTTGGAACTATTTTTATACGTGTACTTCGGACAACCCTAAAATCAGAAATTTTCTAGATAGCATAATGCAGGTGAGACAACTCACCTTTCTAAAAATAAACGGAACTTCTCTTTGCATAATCTAGATTTTATTGCACTGTACTTCCATTTGTAAATTAGTGTTTTGTAATTTATGGCTAACAGGAAAAATAGTTTTTAACTGATTGTGATACCCGAGTATCATTTTCAGAGACTATCGATTGACTGGCTGCAATAGTGGAGATAGTAAAACTCAAAAGAAAAGCTGCTTCCTGAGTAGCAGATTTCTTTTCCAGAGTTTCAATTCAAAATAGTATCTATTTGTTTGAAAAAGCCCCCAAAAAGCACATGAAAAACTGGCCATAATACCAAGCTGATCCGTATGTAGTGGTAATACTATTATACGTACATGTACACCCAGTACTGGCACTGAATGAAAGTATTAGAACACATGAATGCATGAAACAATAAGTGGCAAGACATCCATCTCAGAATATTTCAGTTCTCAGACATGTCAGATAGTATTATTTCTAAGTTTAACTTCAATTGATTCATTATTTTCACTACATACATGTACCTATATATCTAACACCAGTCCATGTGATGACCTAGTTTTAGCTTGACCATTGATCAGAAACTAGACCCAGCATAGATACATGTACAGCCCCAGAGCTATGGTAGGGCAGCTATTTACACATGTACATGTTGCCTCCTGAACTGTATTTCTCCAAGCTGAGGTCAATGTTTGGAAGAGTGACCATAGCAGGCTTCCATACTCTAGTGCGTATTAATCTGATATCTTGAAGGAAAACAATTAACAGAGTATTATTTAATACAGGTAAGGGATCAAGTACATGCTAAGTGACTATATATAGGCCTACAAAGCCTGTCAACCACTAAAGGATAACTATTCTGGTCTGAGAAAGAATAAACAGTTTGGAACTATTTTTATACGTGTACTTCGGACAACCCTAAAATCAGAAATTTTCTAGATAGCATAATGCAGGTGAGACAACTCACCTTTCTAAAAATAAACGGCATGGCGTGCCATTTATTTTTTGACGGCCCTGTAAACAAGCGTATACACGTGTGGTGCATTCTACCAACATACACTATGCGACATTACCGAACCGTAGGCACGGGCCAGGACGTTATCTCATAGCTGCAGCTGTGCAGCAATGAGCATTCAGATTCATGAGCATCGCTACGTCACTCACACGTCCCGCAGTGACGTAATTTTCCTCCCTGCGTACAGCACACACTCCATGGCGAAACAGAAAGCACGTCGAAGCGGGCAGAGTTTCAAATTTCTCTGACAAGATATTCTTGCATTCGTTGTACAGGGGCGTCGGAATCACATTGAAAGTGGTACGGCCACTATCATAGCACTTTAGGCGAGGGTCCAGGGGCCGCGTAGGCCCCGGAAGCTTCTGGGGTCTAGATCGCCGGAGACGCGTTCTGAGCGATTTCTGGCGAATAAAATCGCTCTGTATTGAAGTGTATTTTAGTTATTTCCTAACCCTTTTACACTGAAAACGCAATCGATGGTGGTTTTCTGCGATGATGAATTACCAAAACATTATGTATAGTAAAGTACCATAACCTAGACACATTAAACCGATATAATTCTTATGGGTAATAGGGTGTTGATAAAATAATTGCAGAAGTATAACGCCATCTACATTCATAATTTAGGTAGCTATACTTTTGCGATAATAAAGCTGCCGCTCGTAGTTTTTATAATGGGCCACGACTGCCAACAGTAAATTACCTCATGGACAAGGGACGCAAAAAAAAATGTGAGAAAACCCCTCTACCCCGTCCGTCATTAGAATTACTTGCAGGGAATTACTTGGAGAACGAAGTACTTGCCATTTCCAACACTTCGCAGGGCCTGCGAGAGAGCGAAGGACCAATTAGCGAAGGAGCAAAGCAAAGCGACCAAGCAGGGGAAGAGCCTGAGAGGGTGATACTCCCTTGCAGCATTAGCGCTTTTTATACAAAAAATGTCACCAAATGGCGCTCACAGAGAGCATTTGAGCAGTGTTTTGTTCCGGATAGGATATAAGCCAGAACAGTGTAAAAAGTGTGTTCAGGTGATACAACATACAAGGCGCTGTTGAGCTCCTGTTTTAATCATAGCTCGTTAGGCCGTATATTGTTTGAAATACAAGGTCGGGTTCGGACCTGTATAGGTAGCATGCAGCCATAAACAACCTAAAGCGTGTAGGCCTATGATATATTGGACAAACGAAAAACGGAATTGGTATGAAGAAAATTAATTTCTTGTTTCGTTGATGATATAAAGTGAACACCAAACCGTCATCATGCATATGAACGTACAGGTTACTTCGAAATTGTACTGCATGGACAAAATTGTCCAGAGAGGGCTAGCCGTTGCTCAGAGACGCTAACGAATTCAATAGCGCTTTGGACCGATCAGTCTTATTTAAGTTGGAAGCTAAAAAACTGCTTGCATTTCTAGTTTGTTTTTTATTTTGTTTTTTCTTCTTTCTTTCTCCGTTTTTTTTTCTTTCTTTCGTATTATTATTTTTTTTCTTTTCGCAAAAGTGGTACGGCCATGGCCGTACCTGCCGTACCGCTTCCGACGCCCTTGTTGTATATTGGCGATCCCACTATCATCAAATATAGTACATATGATGCTTTAGCAAACTTCGCTGCTGAATAATGCACAGGGGAGAGTTTACAAAATCCATCCATTTTGAGGCTGATTACATCTTTAAATACTGTACATAAAACATACATACTGTACATAAAACATACATACTGTACATAAAATACTGTACACAAAACATACATACTGTACATAAAACATGTACTCACAATTCTTCCCTTTGCCTTTGTGATAGAACCATTTTGAGCTCGGAGGATTCTGCGCTGTGGAATTAATGTTGGCAAGTTTGGCACTAATTATAACTTTGCCGTCGGTTCTTGTTTTGTAGGTTCTCTGTCACGTCTCCTCAGCTTCACGAAACTGGTTCACTTTACGAAAAGTTTTAGGGTAATGAAGTTGTTCAACCTATAAAAATTAACCAAGCAATAGGAGTAATTTTGGTGTTCAATTCAGAAACTTCGAAAGAACATTACAATTTATGGTACATATTACATAATATTGTACCCCAAACACTCGATAAGATATTTTATTGCCATTTTGTCCATTTCCACTGTGTCTGGTTGTCAATAGTACATTGCCATAATTTAAAGGTGAAATGCAAAGGTTGCAAATGTTTTCATATTTTCCTTCTTATGCTCTTCATGGGTTAGTTCGTGTTGGAACTATCAACCTATTTACTTCTTCTGATTTTATTTGATGTATTTTGTCTTCCAGTAGCTTTAGACATCAGACTGATCTAATCAAACCCCTCGGCTTTTCCCAAGTGATCGAGACCCATGTGAAGTGTGAATTGGGGAAGAGATAGTACTATGTGGGATGATCGAATAGCCTGCCTCAAAACGTGCGCAGTGCTGAGTCTGTGAATTCATTCAAGAAACTTGTAAATAATTTTGTAAATAATAACAGAGATTGATTATTTGTATGTTACATATATATTATCATCATCAATTGTGCTTTATAGATACAATATATTTGAACATCTTTCTTTTGTTATGAGGGCCTCAAGGGAGAACAGTCTCTGACTGATTGTGTAACCCTCGTTAAATAAAGCATTTATTATATCAAGCTAAAGGTAATTTACCATTTGCAGTGTATGAATGTATCAACATATGAGTGTATAGAACTAAGCATGCTAAGTATTACAGTTCTGCAGATATAGTTGGTTACATTCAAGCATATAGGACAGAAATAGAAATTAATATATCTGTAAAGGGGCATAATTCTGTAAAATACGGGTCGAGAGGAGACACTTTCGATAGGCAAAAATCAGCACTTCGCACTAGATAAATAAGTGTTAAAAATTTGGTGGTTGTATCTCCAGCGGTTTTGCCTAAAATGCGGTAATGGTCAGACGTACATGGCGACGACAATACCGAGGCCAAAATGGTCGAGGGGTAAGAATACAAGTAGATAAATAAATTTCCAAAATTTAGCACCTGTACTGAACACCGATCTTCAGGTATAACTTGTACATTGAACAACAGATCACAAAATTGGAGATCCAAAAGGGGCATAACTCCGTCAAATGCGGGCCGAGACAACTAATTTTTTTTGTAGGTATCTAGACTACAACTGGATAAAAAAGTTTCCTGATAATTTGGTAACTGTACCAAACACAGTTAATTATATATAACTGGTTACATTCAAGCATATATCACAAAATCAGAGATAACTGCACCTGAAAAGGAGCATAACTCTGTAAAATAAGAGCCGAGGTGAGTAATTTTTTGTTGGTGTCTAGAATACAACAATATAAATAAGTTTTCAAAATATAGTAGCTATATCAAACACAGTTCTGCAGATATAGTTGGTTATATTCAAGCATATAGGACAGAAATAGAAATTAATATATATGTAAAGGGGCATAACTCTATAAAATATGGGCCGAGGCGAGCCAATTTCGATAGGCGTCTGATTTAGCACTAGATAAATAAGTGTTCAAAATTTGGTGGTTGTGTCTCTAGCGGTTTTGCGGAAGGAGGGACGTACGGAGGGACATCCATGGCAACGACAATACTCCGAGGCCAAAATGGCCGAGGGGTAAAAAGTGGTCCGAAGTTGGTATTTCAAGCCCGCCCAACTTCAGAAATGAAATCAGCATCATTTATCTGCCCTTGTCGGATGCTGGTTTGTGACGTCACATCAGACCACCTGGACAGACGTCAATACTTGTAACGTTCAGTCATTGGGAGTCTGGTCTGACATGACGTCACAATCGAGGGAAGAGAAGAGATGCCGTTTTGCACTCTAAATTCAGCTGGGCTTGGGGTACCAACTTATTCAAAGCTTCTAGGAGACAAACTACTTCAAATTATACCAAGCTAAGTAGGCAGACAGACATTTCTATCATTATTCAACCTACATAAACTGTAAAGAGAAAATCTAAAAACCTTTGCATTTCACCGCTCACTCCGCTAATTTCAGGCACCTTCACCTATTTCTCATCTATAATATATTGGAGGAAAGTAGTTTACTGCTAACCTAAATTCTTCCATTGATTATCTTAGAGATCCACTCAAAATGCTCACCTTATCTGGGATCATGCAAGAGAATATTCCGAGCTGCCTCTAACCCCTGGCCACAAGGCTGGGGTCAGAAAATTATCACCTCAGAACATTGGAAAATATAGTTTTTGTCATTTAATCCCAAATTGATGGAAATACTGACATCAGAATATGACAAATGGTGAAACCACGAGGCTGCACTGGTAAAATTCTAAGTAGCTATATCAAACACAGTTCTGCAGATATAGTTGGTTATATTCAAGCATATAGGACAGAAATAGAAATTAATATATATGTAAAGGGGCATAACTCTATAAAATATGGGCCGAGGCGAGCCAATTTCGATAGGCGTCTGATTTAGCACTAGATAAATAAGTGTTCAAAATTTGGTGGTTGTGTCTCGAGCGGTTTTGCGGAAGGAGGGACGTACGGAGGGACATCCATGTCAACGACAATACTCCGAGGCCAAAATGGCCGAGGGGTAAAAAGTGGTCCGAAGTTGGTATTTCAAGCCCGCCCAACTTCAGAAATGAAATCAGCATCGTTTATCTGCCCTTGTCGGATGCTGGTTTGTGACGTCACATCAGACCACCTGGACAGACGTCAATACTTGTAACGTTCAGTCATTGGGAGTCTGGTCTGACATGACGTCACAATCGAGGGAAGAGAAGAGATGCCGTTTTGCACTCTAAATTCAGCTGGGCTTGGGGTACCAACTTATTCAAAGCTTCTAGGAGACAAACTACTTCAAATTATACCAAGCTAAGTAGGCAGACAGACATTTCTATCATTATTCAACCTACATAAACTGTAAAGAGAAAATCTAAAAACCTTTGCATTTCACCGCTCACTCCGCTAATTTCAGGCACCTTCACCTATTTCTCATCTATAATATATTGGAGGAAAGTAGTTTACTGCTAACCTAAATTCTTCCATTGATTATCTTAGAGATCCACTCAAAATGCTCACCTTATCTGGGATCATGCAAGAGAATATTCCGAGCTGCCTCTAACCCCTGGCCACAAGGCTGGGGTCAGAAAATTATCACCTCAGAACATTGGAAAATATAGTTTTTGTCATTTAATCCCAAATTGATGGAAATACTGACGTCAGAATATGACAAATGGTGAAACCACGAGGCTGCACTGGTAAAAACTTCTGTAAAAATCATCCAGCCATTTCATTGCACTTACCCAAACCAATGGATTACCGTACTAAATTTCCCTACACAATCAGAACCCTTTTCACAAGTTACGTCATTTTCTAAACTGATACTGTCATTTTTATTTCTCTCCAGTCCTGCCCTGATATCAGGACGTTTGGGGTCAAATTATCACATAACATTTCAGTTTAGTCCTAGCATGCTTCACAGTGGAGAGACCACATGGACATGTTGGATCAAGTGATAATCTGACCCCAAATGTCATGATGAGATTTGTATTCTACATGTCAGTGACGTCGAAACTATGTCAGTCAGATCAAGATTTTGAAAAGTGAAATATAAGCAGCTGTATTTGATTAGACAGAGATCAGAGTGAACCGGCATAAAAAATCTGGAAAATGGTAGTTTTTCACAAATTTGTGTCTCATTTACATGTATTTGTATGGTTATAAAATTTGCCAAAAATCTGGAATTCCACATAAATCTGGAAAACTCCAATCACTGATTCGAAAATGACTGGACTTCTGAAAAGGGGTCTATTCGTGTAGGGAAATTATTCAGTAATACATAGGTGTGATGTAAGTGCAATAGAACAACCGAATGATGTTTTCAGAATTTTTCAGGGAGAAAGGAACCAGCTCGGTCTCGTAATGACTAATGAGTTGTGTTTTGAGGTGATCGTTTCTGACCCCAGTCAAAAACAATCTATAATTTACTATGTCGTTGTGGCCAGGGGTTAGAGGCAGCTCGGACTTGCAATAGAGCAGTTGACTGCTCCCCTTTCATTTCCTCATCATTAGGTTTTTGAACAGGTCTGGGCAAAGGACTAATTGGAATTTAATATCCCACTTTGGATATATAATATATATATTTTTTATATTTTCATATGGTCAAGCTGGCATATTTTGCTAGTTTTTCTGTTCGTATAAGAGACGTACACAGCAGTGGTGAGTGATGGAAAGTATACTGCAACAACACGAAAGAAATAATGCACGTAATTGCAGTCTCACAGAGAATAATTTCAGTGAGAAAAAAAGTCAGCAAAATTATACAATCGAATAATCTCAAATTTCTGTAGTTTAGGTGCTGAAATTTGCCATTGCCGTTTAGTATGAAAATTGGTCAAAATATCCCAATTAGGATATAGCATGACTGCCCGTTTGCAGACCTGCCAAGTCTCACTGAATTTTCGTGAGTCTCAAGAAATATGGAGTAACCTCCCGGTCTCACGGAAGAGTTTAGAAATCTCACAGAATTTATAGAATATCTTCTCAAAAGTCTAAATCGACTCATTTTCTCATGAAAAGGGATGTATTATAACATTTTTGACAATTTTTAAAGATTGACAATCTCATATGGAAATTTATTGTCTGAAAATGCGTCTGATGCGTTTTAGAGTGTCTGAGAACATCTAGC
Source organism: Hanleya hanleyi (assembly GCA_036873755.1). Classification (NCBI taxonomy): domain Eukaryota; kingdom Metazoa; phylum Mollusca; class Polyplacophora; order Lepidopleurida; family Hanleyidae; genus Hanleya; species Hanleya hanleyi. Next base: position 135,520 of record JAVTVY010048179.1, on the reverse strand, counting down.
GGCTGGGCCCTAGACCCCCGGCCAAAATTTCTTCACCAGCGCTTGGCAGCTCTGCGGTTGGACAGGCCCTATTATTGGACACCTAGACCCAATGGGGCTATTTTCTGATACTATTACATGATAATTGTAATACAAATTAAAATTTAGTTGACCTACAATGGCATGTTCACAAATTTTTGTTTACTCAAATAAATTTGTGTGCATTTAGACCTTGTGCGGGTTTAAAATATTGTCACAAATTTAGGAGAAAAAATGCGTCCAAAAATTTCCTCCAGTTTCTCAATTTCGTTCCCGATTGCAGGTATGATAAAATTCAACGAAATTTGACTGATAATAAAAATAATGTTCCTACAAATATGAATGTCCAATGCCACTGGAGCTAGGCAGACATGTATATTTCTTGCCACCACTCCCTCCAAAAATAGAATAATTCTGGGGAGCAGCAAGTTTACGATAGCATGACCCATGGCTCACACTGGCAATAGCAATGGTTGACTGTAGAGCAATGCATAATGGACACTCCCCAAAACCGCAAAATTTGGGGCTGGTTGAAACTTCGATGCTTATACCAAAATCCAATTGTGAGCTACATGCTGATTCATGTTGGATTATTCTTGGACATTTACTCAAGACTGAAGGACAAATAATTTGACAGTAAGTTGACTAGTTTCAAATACATCAGTCAATGAAAAAAGTGTCCACTGTGAATGGTCCCTGCATTTAAACTATTCCCAGTCTCTCCCAATATATTTTCTCAGGGTTTCATACACGTCGTGTTTTGCCACCGGTATTCGGTGGCAAAATTGAGATAAAAACTCAATTCATGCCGTAAAAAACTGAAGTTTATATGTTTACTAAGGAAAATATTCAATTTTTGAACTGAAAACTCAATTACGGAAAAAGCTAGAACACGTAATTCAAGCAAAGAATGGCGAAAAAACAGACGTCGACTCGCGCCAAAAGGGGATTTCCAAATTCAGCCGAAAATCAGTCTTCGGACATTTCCGTTTCCGACTTCACGTTCGTCAGTGAATCGATTATGAAATATTCTTCGGAATACTCATGCTGCGACGTGAGAGTCGTCCCGAGTCTGTACAGCTTTTAGTGACAATTTCTCGGTGATAGTCAGAAAATATCGGCCCGAAAATATTGCACGTCGACCCCCGCTCACACAGTGCAGATTATCTTTTTTTCCATCTCCCCCAGCAGTTCCGATGCATCACACCGGAATCTAAACGGGAAGTATATGAAGCAGCAGTATCGCAGGTAGCCCGAGGAATATATCGGTTGTCGACCGCCAGCACAAGATCGAATCACAAGATCTTCCCTCACTGCTCGCTCACTGCGTAATTTCCAAATTCGTCGTTGAGTGAAAGCAACTTCTAAAAGTTTGCCAAGGGAGAATGATAGATCTTTATATGAGATATTACCAACATTAATAGCTTAATCCTGCTGTATATTCTCGAAAATGTAGGAAGGATTTAGGCAAGTTAACCGTTATTTTCTTGCACCAACGCACGTGTCACACCAACACACGGGTTGTTGTTGATGTAAAGTTCCGTGAACGGAGTGCCGTTTAGTATGAAAATTGGTCAAAATATCCCAATTAGGATATAGCATGACTGCCCGTTTGCAGACCTGCCAAGTCTCACTGAATTTTCGTGAGTCTCAAGAAATATGGAGTAACCTCCCGGTCTCACGGAAGAGTTTAGAAATCTCACAGAATTTATAGAATATCTTCTCAAAAGTCTAAATCGACTCATTTTCTCATGAAAAGGGATGTATTATAACATTTTTGACAATTTTTAAAGATTGACAATCTCATATGGAAATTTATTGTCTGAAAATGCGTCTGATGCGTTTTAGGGTGTCTGAGAACATCTAGCGGCTGGGCCCTAGACCCCCGGCCAAAATTTCTTCACCAGCGCTTGGCAGCTCTGCGGTTGGACAGGCCCTATTATTGGACACCTAGACCCAATGGGGCTATTTTCTGATACTATTACATGATAATTGTAATACAAATTAAAATTTAGTTGACCTACAATGGCATGTTCACAAATTTTTGTTTACTCAAATAAATTTGTGTGCATTTAGACCTTGTGCGGGTTTAAAATATTGTCACAAATTTAGGAGAAAAAATGCGTCCAAAAATTTCCTCCAGTTTCTCAATTTCGTTCCCGATTGCAGGTATGATAAAATTCAACGAAATTTGACTGATAATAAAAATAATGTTCCTACAAATATGAATGTCCAATCCCTTACTGCTTTGGAGTGTGTTTGCAGTGTGTCTGCAGTGTGTTTGCAGTGTGGGTATTATAATCTTGTGAAGTGTGGGGCCTTCAAGAATGCAGTGTGTTTGCAGTGTGCTGCAGTTGGCATTGTGGGTCTATGAAGTGTGCCTGCAGTGTGTTTGCAGTGTGTCTGCAGGTTGGGCCAATTATGCAAATAGGCACTGCAAACACACTGCAGACACACTTCTGCTGCAGTGTAACCTTCACCTGCAGTGTACCCTTCAGCCGCAGTGTGTTTGCAGTGTGTCTCCAGGTTACCTCAATTATGCAAATCAGGTACTGCAAACACACTGCAGGCACACTTCAGCTGCAGTGTAACCTCCAGTCGCAGTGTGTTTGCAGTGTGTCTGCAGGTTGGGCCAATTATGCAAATCAGGTACTGCAAACACACTGCAGGCACACTTCAGCTGCAGTGTACCCTTACCAAAATTTCTTGTCAGAACTTACAAGAAAGTGTCCTGTAAGATCTTGTAGGACAGTCTTGTAAGATTTTGGCACTTTTCTTGTAATGCTGTCCTACAGGATCTTACAAGATCCTACAAGACTGTCCTACAGGATCTTACAAGATCCTACAAGACTGTCCTACAGGATCTTACAAGATCGTCCTTCAGGATCCTACAAGTACAGGATCTTACATGACTGTCCTGCCGGATCTTACAAGATCTTACATGACTGTCCTACAAGACCGTCTTTCAGGATCCTAAAGGGTTGTCCTACAGGGCTGTCATTTGTGTCCATTAACGCAGATAGAATAATGCTGGATAGTTGTGCAGGGTTGTCCAATATACTGCAGGTTTACGAGGAAACGTTTCGTGTCGAATGAGATACTCAACAAATTATATGCATTCATTTCATACATTTTATTGTATAAAACAGAAACATGTAGACAGCTATACACACAAAACAGAACGTATATACAGCTATACACACAAGGGATTATTATGTTGTCATGTCATACATTTTATTATATAAAATAGAAACATTTGTAGGGAATAGCAACCAGCACATGCACGTAGCATCCAAAGTCCAAGGCATCCATGTTTTTCTCAACAGATCAAGTGTCTTTTATAACTTTTTAGCTCCCCATTCAATTTTGATTTCATTGCATCCAAAATCACCTTTCTGGTACAGGGAAACTTCTTCTGGCAGTAACCTATAAAAAAATGAAAAATTTGAAAATCAATTTTCCTATTTCTAAGCTTAAACTTACCTTCACATACCTTATTGCTATCGTGTTCCTACGCGATTGCCTATTGCAACACATTACCACAGAAACAAAATAATCCCCTGTGCTCCCCAGTGCCCATGCGCGAGTACCCAGAATCCAATCTGTCCGACCACGTCACTTCCTTCTTTCCTATTCAATCGCAGTGTGAATAACCCATTAGCGGGGAGGCTGGGAGGGCCATCACAGTATGTGAAGGTAAGTTTAAGCTTAGAAATAGGAAAATTGATTTTCAAATTTTTCATATTTCTTGCGCTGTAAAACTTACCTTCACATACCTTATTGCTAGAATATCATAGCAGGACGGAGGGAATAGTGGTCGAAAACAGAAAGGAATCTCAAGCATAGGCGAAGGGGAAAACAGGAGTCAGCCAGGTAATCGAGTGCCATAAACGCATGTAAGATGAGTATATTATGGCTATCGATCTATCACCCGGCCCCGATAAGAGGGCACTGTGAGTAGGCTGACAGGGCACTAGACCGAAACGTCTTCCCCCCCCCCCCTTTTTTTGAAAAAAAACTTTAAAACATTTTAAATGAAATGAATGAATGAAATTTCTCATTTTCAAGATGTGGGTACAGATGTACAATTGAATTATGCAGCAATCCTTAGCCTTGGTCAAGAATAGTGCAATAAATAGACAATTAAAATATAGCCTGTTATCATGGTGATGGTGATAGGAAATCTAATCAGAATTTATCCTGCTTTTCCTGGTCACATTTTTATCATAGCAAATATCGGTTATGCCAACAGTGTATTTGTTATCAATTGATCTTAATAAATATTCCTTTGCGATTTCATCAGAACTTTGGTATGGAAATATTCTCAAATCTTCAGGAAATATAAGCAGGAAACGACAAACATTTCAAAACAACAAGTGAGGATGTCAACTGATTTATTGAGAGCTAACATCCCCCCCCCCCTCAAACTTCCTAGCAAGTTAAATCCTACTGTTTGACAAACAGGAAATACACAAGCAGTGGTGTGAAATAACCTATATATCTCACCCTCCGGGGTATTCAGGGGTGCATGGCCAATCTTCACATGAGGTCCCCAAGCCTGGGCTTTTCCAGCTGACAATGCAACAATGGCAATTCAGACTGCCTTGATCAACCTGGGTAGATCTGAAAGGAATTTTGAGACAGATCAAGTTATGGATATTTCTTTGTGAATTCCAGGCTACATGAGTCATTAATTAAAGTGCTACAGTAGTTACTGAGAAGAGTATCAATTATTTAATATGCCAAGTATTTGAAGAGAAACTTGTTGATAGTTAAAGCTCATAGAGGGTCCACATTACAACATTCTGATTTTAGCTAGAAAGCAGAATTGTTTTGCCACTTAAGTTACAACATTATAATTATATTTATAACTTACTTACCATCACTACATGTAGCTTCACTCATCACCATCTGCAATACAGTTGTTTAAACCTCAGTAGTTCCAGCTTAACATGAAAATAATCAACTTTCTTTTTGCACTCAATCCTGCATGTTTTTCTGCTGTTGTTGTTGTTCTCATATGACAGCATGGTGGCGCCACCAGTGGCCAATTAAAATATACCGGTACAGGGGAGATAACTCTCCTCAAATTATTGAATTGATGCCAGCAAGTCAATTGCTAATGTAATAGACTACCAGGAAAATAGAATAATATTATCTGGATATAATTGGTGATAATGAACATTCATCAATGGACATTTTTTTCTTGAAAATCATGTTAGAACTGGTGTGTTCTAAAATTATTTTCTTCATTATGTCCAATTTTATTATAAACTCTTTGGATTGGACTGATTATTAATTAATTATTTATTAAACTTATTAATTTTATTATAAAATCTAAATTCAACAAGATTTCTTACACAAATATGATACTATTTTGATAACACTATGTAGAGATTGATATTATTGATATCTTTATTTTATTCGAATGAAAACCCATATGTCACTAATATGATCTCTGAAGTCTTACGCAAAGTTTGTGTATGTTTTAATTCAACCTGTTGTTGTTGTTGGTATTCATTGAAGAATTCGTCGCATTTTGTCGCTGTATCCAAACACCAAAATGGTTATATTGATAACTTGTATCACCGTTTAGATAACATATTGAAAAACAAATACTTTGACAGAATTTCCCAATCAGGTTTGAAGGTAAACTATTATCAGAGATAGTTTTTTTTTTTCACTTTCAAGAACAATTTTCTTACTTGAGTGAAACAGATGAGGTCCTCCATATGATTGATTCAGTAGAGGGAAGTACAGTTTTGGTATATATCATGATAATATTATGCCTGCCATTTTTGAAAGAGAAAGTGCTAACCATATCTTCAACTGGAGATCCAATGTTGTGGATATTCTGTAAAACTGTCTTGTAAAAATACTTTCCAAAACCAAACTGATATTTTGTCCTACAGGCAAACTTATTCTTACACGATCATGTAGGACAGCTGTCCTGCAGGATCTTACAAAATTTTGTAGGACAGCCAGCTTTGTCCTTCAGGATCTTGTAAGATCATGTAGGACAAAAAAACTGGCTTGTAAGATCTTACAAGATCTTGTAAGAAAATTTCAAATCCTACAAGATCTTACAAGATTTTTTGGTAAGGGTAACCTTCAGTCGCAGTGTACTTGGAATTATCTTCAGTATACAAATGAGGCACTGCAGAAAAAAGTTGCAGTGTGGCATTACGAGCTGATCTTGTAAATGAGAAGATCAAAGAAAGTGGAATAACCCTGAACAAATTATATCTCCCTCTATTTTATATGCAAAAGTTAAAGTCCTGGCAGTGTCTCGGCAGTGTGTCTCTTTTATATCAAAAAAGTTAAAGTCCCTGCAGTGTGCTTGTAGTGTGCCTGGATTGTTTCTAAGTTTCTGCAGTGTGTTTGCAGTGTGCTTGGAGATCTGTGCTGTTGCACTGAAGTGTGTCTGCAGTGTGCCTGTAATTTTCTTGTTATTGCAGTGTGGTTGAAGGTTACACTGCAACCACACTGCAACCACACTGCATCTTGAAGTGTACACTGCAAAGCGGTCATGGCGGTAAGGGATGCCACTGGAGCTAGGCAGACATGTATATTTCTTGCCACCACTCCCTCCAAAAATAGAATAATTCTGGGGAGCAGCAAGTTTACGATAGCATGACCCATGGCTCACACTGGCAATAGCAATGGTTGACTGTAGAGCAATGCATAATGGACACTCCCCAAAACCGCAAAATTTGGGGCTGGTTGAAACTTCGATGCTTATACCAAAATCCAATTGTGAGCTACATGCTGATTCATGTTGGATTATTCTTGGACATTTACTCAAGACTGAAGGACAAATAATTTGACAGTAAGTTGACTAGTTTCAAATACATCAGTCAATGAAAAAAGTGTCCACTGTGAATGGTCCCTGCATTTAAACTATTCCCAGTCTCTCCCAATATATTTTCTCAGGGTTTCATACACGTCGTGTTTTGCCACCGGTATTCGGTGGCAAAATTGAGATAAAAACTCAATTCATGCCGTAAAAAACTGAAGTTTATATGTTTACTAAGGAAAATATTCAATTTTTGAACTGAAAACTCAATTACGGAAAAAGCTAGAACACGTAATTCAAGCAAAGAATGGCGAAAAAACAGACGTCGACTCGCGCCAAAAGGGGATTTCCAAATTCAGCCGAAAATCAGTCTTCGGACATTTCCGTTTCCGACTTCACGTTCGTCAGTGAATCGATTCTGAAATATTCTTCGGAATACTCATGCTGCGACGTGAGAGTCGTCCCGAGTCTATACAGCTTTTAGTGACAATTTCTCGGTGATAGTCAGAAAATATCGGCCCGAAAATATTGCACGTCGACCCCCGCTCACACAGTGCAGATTATCTTTTTTTCCATCTCCCCCAGCAGTTCCGATGCATCACACCGGAATCTAAACGGGAAGTATATGAAGCAGCAGTATCGCAGGTAGCCCGAGGAATATATCGGTTGTCGACCGCCAGCACAAGATCGAATCACAAGATCTTCCCTCACTGCTCGCTCACTGCGTAATTTCCAAATTCGTCGTTGAGTGAAAGCAACTTCTAAAAGTTTGCCAAGGGAGAATGATAGATCTTTATATGAAATATTACCAACATTAATAGCTTAATCCTGCTGTATATTCTCGAAAATGTAGGAAGGATTTAGGCAAGTTAACCGTTATTTTCTTGCACCAACGCACGTGTCACACCAACACACGGGTTGTTGTTGATGTAAAGTTCCGTGAACGGAGTTGTAATAAATTAATCGGAGTAATTTTGGCTGCGAGATTATAAAACTAAAATGGACAAACCGTCAATTCAGTTATCATAAATGGAGTGAATAAAATCCAAGAGATAAACTCATATTAACTGTCGGTGGGTGAAACCACTCCAACTCGAAGCTTTCATTCATAATTTCAGTAAATGTCACAGGGGCTAATTCTCAGGGAAATTATTATTTATACTGGTTTACTGATTTCAAATACTGGCCTGAAAAATAATTTGATGACAATGGTGGGATATTTTTCAGCAAGTCTTGGATATTAAAGTTTTTTTTATAGACTGGTAATTTTCTGTATTTGTGTGTTAAATGTTGCACTGTGACGAGTATTTTTTGTTGACATCCACAATCTGACATTAATGTGCTGAAAATAGATTGCAAGATCGTGGTCAATCAAGAACATAAAAATGAACATATTAAATTATCGGTTTGTTTATTTTAACAATTCAAATACACAGCGGTATTGACAGGCTTCATTGCTCATCATATGGAAATTTTTTTATACATTCCTTATGGTGGTTGCAAAATTACAAATAAACTCAATACAAGTCTGTCGGTCGGCGACAAAAACGTAAAAATACTCAATACCGGCCTCGAAAATTGGTTCATTGACGTAACCGAAAAATCGGTTTATACGGTAAATTTGGCTTGCGTAACCTATTGTTCGGTTACGATGTTAATTTTTACGTAACCAATTGGTTCCGCAAAACGGTTACGTAATTACAACAGTGTACCGTCAACGAGTGAAAAAAAAGACTGTCCGCAGCACGTGGGCAGCAACTGAACAGACAAATGAGTTAACATACGGGAATGGGATTGCACACGTAAATCGCTTCCACCATTCATGGTTGGCTATTGTGACTCTGGCTGTATAATTCATTCGCCATTTCCTTGTGATTCCATTGAAATCCTGATTGAATAGAGAAGTTGAACACGCCGCCTGCAAATTTAGAGATGGCGGAAGTGACAACGAGTGTTAACCGCAAGCTCTGCGCTCCAAGATAATTCCTCCACGAGGAGCTCCGCATGCCACCTCTGCTGCTAGCTCTGTGAAGAGCGCCCCACGGAGCAACAACCTTGGAGCGAGGAGGCATGCGGGTAACCCTTCCAACTCGTTCAAGTTTGATAAAGCTGTTTCCTGGCCGCTATTGGTTTATCACATAATAGCAGGGCTCGAAATTAACGCTTGTCCGCTTGTCCCGGACAAGTGAAAATTAGCTGGGACAACTAACTTCTGTCTGCATGGTTGTCCCGGGACAAGTACTTTAAAATTACAAAAATCACAGAAACCAGCTTCAGTCAGACATTCAGACACAAATGATAAATTTTCCTTGGATAATTTGAGCTGAAAATTAAAATGATTCTGTTTTTCGGCACCGTGTTGTTGTTCTGGCAGGCACTTTCTGTCTCCTGCATTTTATCGCGAGTTTGATTTTAGGGGAGATAACTCGTGGCCATTTCCATGGCAGACTTAGTTCCCTTGATATCTAATGCCACTGCTTGGAGAGTGTCATTTCCTGTCAAATTGTCGATCCAGTGTAGTCTGATTTGCGGCAGAATTTGACATATATAGAAAGCAGAAAATATGTCTCTTTTTACATTCGGCTTCACGGCAAATAAACGCGGACATGGAGAAGATCATGATCAGGTTGAGGCGCCGACTGAAGTAGCCGAAAAGCGCCAAAATTTCACTGACACACCCGACGACGTACATCCTGCGACAACAGCAGCTGAAGGTGCACGTGGCACTAGTGGTCGGGTCCGGAATTTCCTGCCAGCGTGGCGCGATGGACGGCCTTGGCTATTATACGAAAATGGACAAATGACCTGTGAATTGTGCATCAAATATTTCCCACAATCTGGTCACAGCAACGTGTTCATAGCTGGTTGTCAAAGCATGCGATTGGATTCAATCAAAACGCATGAAAAAAGTTCATCAACGGACAGTCAAAGCGAGTCTGATCCAGAGTCTCAGTGATCTGGGTTGGACATTTATCCAACAATTGAGAACAGACAAAGTTGAAACTTACCTTTACCGATTGTATACTGTAAATGATCAGTGATGGTGTAATGAATAAGGTAAATAAAGACCAGCAAATATTGATTAAAACTTGAAATTATTTTGAAAAATTTGGGGCAAGTAGTTATTTTTTGGGACAACCAGACTATCCATAGTGGTTGCCCATGGGACAACCACTGGAAAATCTTAATTTCGAGCCCTGTAATAGTATGCCGGCCCTGAACCCAGGATAGACAAAACAGTCTGTGCAAGCTAACAGACAGACACCTGCCACGTGGTTGTCTACAAATTCAATACAGACAGGGCCGAGTTTGCGACTTAGTTTCGCTTTTAAAACATGCTGAAAGACACACGTCGTGTGGTTAAAGTTTGCACAGTGGACAGACAGAGAAGAGGTTGGGACTTTTGTTACCAGAACATATGTCCAAGAAGAGCATTCACGTAACCGATTTTTCGTTCTGGCCATTTCTGATTTGCGTAACCGACACGCGAACGATCGTTTCGTTCGCGCCAAATTTCGAGGCCTGCAATACAGGTGAAAAAAATACTGAATTTTCAGTTTCCGGTGGCAAAAATTTGGACTTCTATGAAACCCTGTTTCTCCAGTGTTCTTTTATAGCGATTTATTACTGAAGCGGTAGCCTTGTATTCAGTGTTACTTATATGACCATATATGGCCGACCTGCAGACTCATATTCACAAAAAGTGTCCACTAACCGAGCAGTCATGCTATTTCAGTATCCAAACTTGGATATAATACCACAAGTGGGATATATATCCCATCTTTGCTCTGACCTGTTGACTGTTGAGTGTTGAATTGAGAGTAAGAGTTAAAATCTATGTTTTAAGATTTGTGGCCGACTTGTAGACGTAGATAGTAATGAACATCATTTGACAGTATTATCAAACTGAAATATAGAATTATTCTTGTTGTTGTTGGCTGTTACTATTACATCTGTCAAAATTGTGTCACCAGATTTTGAAGAGGAAAACTGAATCTGGAGAGGAAGATTAAATGAACTGGTCCTAGTAAATATTTGACTACTTACATCGAATGGAAATACACTTGTTGTGAATAAATCTAAACAAAAATGAAGTTAGGGGCGCGATATATGGGCATCATTAATTATCATGAATGAAGTCATTCATCTTGCCATCGGAAGCCGCCATTTTTATCGGGTCGGGTCGTACGAAAATAATTCACTTTTTCGAAATTGGATAGCTGATTTACTTCATGATATTAGTCCGATTTGATACAGATGACTGTAGACACTTGCATACCTTAAGGATAAATAGCTGACATTATTCTGACGGTCTTGGGAAGAGCTTTCGGGTAAATTTTGTTAATTTATCCCGACTTCCACACGTTAAATTCGCCCAAGCCCTGCGCGCATCCAGCTCTGCGCAAGACGGAAGTGAAAACGGAAAGTCCCGAAAGTCAGTGGATTAATTTACCGGGAATTTTTCGTCGTACGACGCACGTTGTCGTTGTCAGGCTGGATGATTTATATCTGATTTTTCGATGACAGAATCAACTTCATCAACTCCACTGATCGATTCAACTTTACTAGAAAACTATCAGCTGAAGCAAGCTATTCAATGATTTGCGAATCAACTTTGACTAAGCCACAAGGCGACTAGTACTACATTACAATTTACAGGTACCGTACTGGTTGACCACAACAACAACAACAACAACAACAACAACAGTGCCACTTCTATTATATAATAATACATAGCTTGCTAATGTTTACAATCGGGCCCTACTTCCGGAGTTGCGCGCACAAACTTGCAGGCAGAAAACTCCTCGAATGAAGGGAGACAACTCGATTAACATGCAAATTAAGAGGCAATGGCCTAAGACGCCTCACATTTATAGTCGTGATTTAGTATCATCTATCGGAGAAAATTTATACACGACTCCACAGTCTCGCCATATTAGGTAAACTGGGTCATATCCAGAGCGAGGCTCTGGGTCAGTGGAACGTAAACACTATCGAGAAAGCACGTGGCCTAGGCTAATCAACAGGTTTGGGATAAACAGGTCCGGGAAATCCCACGAACTCGCGTATATACGTCAGTTCGCATATATAGGTCAACTGACCATTGAGTGATAGGCCAGTTAGCCTATATATATGGTTGTCGAACGAACATTCCTCGCTCACTGGAAAACGATCTCAAAGTGCAAGATGATATGTATGTGAGAGACACTTGGAGTTGTACTCTAACTAACCTGCACATTGGTGACAAATACTTTTACGGCATGTCACGAATTGACTAAAATAGACCCCAACTTACCATTTCCCTCATTCTCGTACTTACGTTCATCTATCTGCATCAGATTTTCACAAAAATCAACGGAGCGTTTACATCAGCTGTCTATATCGTGGGCGCAGCCATTTGCAAAGACAGGGCCGCGTGCAACGCGAGAAAAGCGTGCAGTGGTCTTGCTGCAGTCAAATTCCTGCTAAGTCCGTTATCCGCATTCGGGAACTCCTCATATTTTGCACGTCGTACAGCTTTTGTTTTTCAAAGTGCAAAATATGAGGAGTTCCCGAATGCGGATAACGGACTTAGCAGGAATCCTGCATCTAACACTGGATATAGTTCTAACCACAATAAACAATTGATACGACAATTAATCACCAGAATATATATATTTAAAATAAATATATGATTAGTAAATATTGCCTTGCCACCAACTCCTCAAACGAAGAGGAGACTTCCCTCGAATTTCGAGGTAATTTTTGATAATCTAATTAAAATTAAATCCTATCTGCTCCCCATTTGGATACTGTCGCTTGTAGGATCTAACAGGCTTGCAGTTAGCTCGCGTGTTAACCAATCCCGAGAACGCTTCATAGTGCTTTGAAGGGAACATTGATGATGAAGAATTTTTGGTTGGCTCAGCCGAATTAGCCGGCTCGCTGACTTTTCATGTTGCCGCGGTCCCGACATTGTGGCGTCATAATACGGGGTAAATATATGGACTGATCTTTGGTGTAAGCATTGGGGTAAATGGACACAGTGAACCTATCTCCCCTCCCCGACTGCAAATGGATGAGTCCAGATGCGACCATAATGTCATAATGCTATTAAATATCCATGGTATGGGCACTCAGAACACCAAATTCAATTGAAATACGTAAGATAGCGACATGTACGATTGGGGAGCATTGATAGGATATTAATTGTCCTCCGCCACGAAGTGGTGGGAGGACTTGGAAATGCTAGCCGTCCGTCCTTCCGTCCGTCGTACTGTCCGTCCTTCCGTCCGTCCGTCCCACATCTTGTGAACGCGATATCTTGAGAACAATTCGACCAATCGACTTCAAACTTGAGAAGGTGCTTCACATCAGTTAGACGGCCATTGGTATTGATTTTCACTGAGGTACGTAAGCCAAGATGGCCGCCATCGACCATATTGGATTCTGTCCGTCCCACATCTTGTGAACGCGATATCTCAAGAACAATTTGACCGATTGACTTCAAACTTGAGAAGGTGCTTCACATCAGTTAGACGGCCATTGGTATTGATTTTCACTGAAGTACGTAATCCAAGATGGCCGCCATCGACCATATTGGATTCTGTTCGTCCCACATCTTGTGAACGCGATACATGTATCTCAAGAACATTTCCACCAATCAACTTCAAGCTTGGGAATGTTCTTCACATCAGTCAGACGGCCATTGGTATTGATTTTCACTGAGGTACGTAATCCAAGATGGCTGCCATTGACCATATTGGATTCCATCCATCCCAGATCTTGTGAACACGATATCTCGAGAACAATTCAACTAATCGACTTCAAACTTGGGAAGGTTCTTCACATCAGTTAGACGGCCATTGGTATTTATTTTCACTGAGGTACGTAATCCAAGATGGCTGCCATTGACCATATTGGATTCTGTCCATCCCACATCTTGTGAACGCGATATCTCGACAACAGTTTGACAATCCACTTCAAACTTGAGAATGTGCTTCGCATCAGTTAAACGGCCATTGGTTTTGATTTTCACTGAGATACGTAATCCAAGATGGCTGCCATGGACCATATTGGATTCACTCCATTCCACATCTTGTTAACACGATATCTCAAAAACAAATCAACCAATCGACTTCAAACTAGGGAAGGTTTTTCACATCAGTTAGACGGCCATTGGTATTGGTTTTCACTGAGGTACATAATCCAAGATAGCTGCCATTGACCATATTGGATTCTGTCCATCCCACATCTTGTGAACGCGATATCTCGAGAACAGTTCGACCAATCGACTTCAAACTTGAGAATGTGCTTCACATCAATTAGACGGCCATTGGTATTGATTTTCACTGAGGTACAAATCCAAGATGGCTGCCATTGACGATATTGGATTCCATCTGTCTCGGATCTTGTGAACGTGATATTTCGACAACAATTTGACCAATCAACTTCAAACTCGAGACGGTGCTTCACATCAGTTAGACAGCGATTGGTATTGATTTTCATTGAGGTAGTATGTAATCCAAGATGGCTGCCATTGACCATCTTGGATTTCACTCACCCATATTGTACCCATCTGTGTTGTAAACGCGATATCTTGATCTATTCCACTCATCGATTTATAAACCTCACCATCCACAAATCCATATACAACTACAGACTTACATTCCAGTGTTACACTACCCATTACTGCTTCCCAAACCTCCTCAAATTGTCTCAATAATTCCAGATGAACGTCTCTTTCCACATACACATATCAACTTTCCAAGTTATATTTAAGGAGATATTGGAAGCGTATATGCTGTATGCTCTCAAACAGGCTACTTGGCGGAGGACCTGCTAGCTACTCAGCTTGTTTATTAAGATTGAATTTTTGAGTCCCAGCAGCGACCATAAAGTAAATTTTTCATGGGACATGTCATCCAGGTTACGGCCGTCTTCGGGGTCCTCGAGAAGTTTGTGTTTATCCTTGCCTTTTCCTTTACTTGAGCCATTATTTGCACCTTTCGGCATGTTTGATCAGGTTTGGGATAAAGCTATTTCGAGCTTTTTTAGTCCCATCGAGCTCTTTTAGCTTGATCGAGCTTTAAAAATGTCACTTTTACTCGTACTGATCATGAGATGTCCAATTTCTGCGTAGAAGCGTGTGTCCAGAGTTTCACCGTGCTGAGCTGAACATGGAAGAAGTTCAAAACCGAAACAATTTCCCTTGTTCACAATTGCGTTGTTGTTATATTTCATATCAAATTATTCTTATGATGCACAGTCAACAACGTTTTCTCACCTCCTGTCTTGTCATCAAAACTTTACATCTCCTCAAACGTCCAACTTGAGTTCAACATGGCGTCTCACTTTGACTATGATTCCGGAAGCCCACATGATCGGATATGCCGAAATATGGATTTTTAATTTTCCATCGGGTATGGTGGGCCTGAATGCACATACAAGCCAAAATTTCAAATATGGAATAAAAAATTTGAGCGACTAATCACATCTATCGAATGATTACTTGGTGGTGAAACTCGTTGAATAAAAGATATATTATTTTACGAAACATTATCATCAGAACCAATAGTAGCAGTTGCCCCTTTCCTGTCAAAATGCACACACCACGTTTACAGACATGAAGTAACACCGGCGCTTCAGGCATGCCACCAACTATTAAGTATGAAATTGGGGATTCCAGATATACTGTCCCATGATTTGATCTGTACTAACCCACAGTATTTTATTTGCCCAAATAAAAGTTTGGTTTGTATGTACATGATGTGCATTCAGGTCCACCATATCCGATGGAAAATTAAAAATCCATATTTCGGCATATCCGATCACGTGGGCGTGCGGAATCATAGTCAATGCGAGACGCCATGTTGAACTCAAGTTGGACGTTTGATGAGGAGATGTAAAGTTTTGATGACAAGACAGGAGGTGAGAAAACGTTGTTGACTGTGCATCATAAGAATAATTTGATATGAAATATAACAACAACGCAATTGTGAACAAGGGAAATTGTTTCGGTTTTGAACTTCTTCCATGTTCAGCTCAGCACGGTGAAACTCTGGACACACGCTTCTACGCAGAAATTGGACATCTCATGATCAGTACGAGTAAAAGTGACATTTTTAAAGCTCGATCAAGCTAAAAGAGCTCGATGGGACTAAAAAAGCTCGAAATAGCTTTATCCCAAACCTGATCAAACATGCCGAAAGGTGCAAATAATGGCTCAAGTAAAGGAAAAGGCAAGGATAAACACAAACTTCTCGAGGACCCCGAAGACGGCCGTAACCTGGATGACATGTCCCATGAAAAATTTACTTTATGGTCGCTGCTGGGACTCAAAAATTCAATCTTAATAAATTAATATCCTATCAATGCTCCCCAATCGTACATGTCGCTATCTTACGTATTTCAATTGAATTTGGTGTTCTGAGTGCCCATACCATGGATATTTAATAGCATTATGACATTATGGTCGCATCTGGACTCATCCATTTGCAGTCGGGGAGGGGAGATAGGTTCACTGTGTCCATTTACCCCAATGCTTACACCAAAGATCAGTCCATATATTTACCCCGTATTATGACGCCACAATGTCGGGACCGCGGCAACATGAAAAGTCAGCGAGCCGGCTAATTCGGCTGAGCCAACCAAAAATTCTTCGTCATCAATGTTCCCTTCAAAGCACTATGAAGCGTTCTCGGGATTGGTTAACACGCGAGCTAACTGCAAGCCTGTTAGATCCTACAAGCGACAGTATCCAAATGGGGAGCAGATAGGATTTAATTTTAATTAGATTGTCAAAAATTACCTCGAAATTCGAGGGAAGTCTCCTCTTCGTTTGACATGTTTGAGGAGTTGGTGGCAAGGCAATATTTACTAATCATATATTTATTTTAAATATATATATTCTGGTGATTAATTGTCGTATCAATTGTTTATTGTGGTTAGAACTATATCCAGTGTTAGATGCAGGATTTTCGCCAAAGTCCTTGTTTGAAAATAGCTTTGTCATTATTTGAAAAAACTAATTTGCAAAATGGCTAATATCACAAATGGTGTTGAACATTCCAAAACATTGTCAGTTTGAGTTCTTTGGGTGTTTTACACAAACTACTGTGCCTTTTGCCCCTGATATTCACTTTAATCTATGAGTTTTCTAAAATAAAGTCATTTGATTTTGTGGAAAAATGGTCATTTGATTTTATAGTTGTCCTTTTAAGGACGCTGTGAGACCCTGTATCTAACTCTGATATCATATACATATGCGTACTATACAACCACAACACCACGATATACAGTGATGAAAAAGCCTTACTTTCACTCTGAGTACATGTAGCTTAAGTGTAATGATTTCTAGACAAACAGATTATTTCTGGTAACATCAAAGAAGAAACATCGCATGGATGAGTCCAAGAGATCGTTAATCTTGCACACAACAGCTATTTAAAATACCTCGATTCTCCCACCTCAGCAATGCTGTAGCGCGCCACGTGGTTTCGTTTACGTTCCACTCGAAAGTAGGTCACTCGGCCGTGGAACCGTGGAGTGGTGTATTGATGCGATACATTGGTCAAAAAACTTATATTCATGCATTATGTATAAAAAATATTTTTATGACAAATTATCAGGCCAAAATTTTGCGATAGGAATTTTTGGTTCAACGGCTAAACCCTACGTTGTCAAAATCACAAAATTAAATGTCAGTAGGGTTTAGATTGTTGAACTACTCACAAACGTACCAGCAGGTGGTTGGGTGGGTTCAGGTTCCTGTTGCTTCAATGCATTTTGCTGAGAAGCAACTGGAACTTGATAATGTGAGGTCTAGCACTGTAATATTACTTGCCTTTATTGCACCATGTAAGTGTCCTGTCTGTGTCTTGTGCGCTGTCCTCAGTGTTTTATAGGGTGGATGGAGGGTGTCTGGTTCCATGCTGCTTCAAAGATTTCTTCTTTGAAGTAGCAGGAACACAACTGGGCTGGGTGAATGATGCGTAGTTGGTTCGTCGTGATATAGCTGAAATAGTGTTGAAAGCGACGTTAAATACTATTCACTCACTCACTCACAAACGTACCAGGGCAGGCCAATATTATTTATCAAACTAGATGGAGAAAACCATCTATGAATTGATGTGATATCTGACTGTCGTAATCCACACAAGGGCTTGTTGTTGGTCAGTTATTAATTACCATATTAATATTCATTTATACTCCCCTCCTACTCCATAAATAAGGCTACAAACAGGCAGACCACCCCCCCCTGGAAGAAAACGGCAACTGACCGATTCAATAAAACATTTCATTAGTTGAAATATAATAACTCTTCCTTCTGTTCCTTTAAATTGTGTAAATCTACCAAAACAGCTCAAATCCCGTTGTTTCAACGCTTATGCCAAAGAACTGGGAATGGTAGTCGAGTACACATGACTATCATGTGACCCACCAATAAGGGCTGAATTTGTTCGCACGATTTCACAGATTATTCCTACCATTCAAGTATTTCATCCTTTGACATCTTCCCGGAAAAAATTATATTTCCTGTGAAATTCAATGTAGTAATTTCAGCCATTGACATCACACGAACAAATTCAGCTCATATCGGAGAGTCACATGCTAGTCACATGCACTCTACTACTGTTCCCAGTTCCTTGACATAAGCATTGAAACGGCGGGAATTTAGCTGTTTTGATTGATGGATTTACGCAATCAAAAGGAACAGAACGAAGAGTTATTATGTTTCAACTAACGAATTGAAGTTTGGAGAGCACGTTGAGGTATGAAATAAGGACGGATAAAGTTTTATCGTTTCCGTTGGGGGGGTCAACTTTTTTTCATCCCCTTGTATTTATGGAGTAGGAGGAGGGTATATATGAATATTAATACCATAATTAATAACTGACCAACAGCAAGCCCCTGTGGCAATTCATAGATAGATCGCCAAGTCATGCCAAGGCGGCAAGTTCTAAACCCCATCCCCCTTGTCTGTGGGCTATTTACGCTAAAAATATGGCATGAGCAACCGAGTTCAGCAACTTGCTATCCCCACAGATCCATATGCTATCGATCACCATTTATTTGGGTCTTTGGGAGAACATAATTTGGATAGTAGCATAAATCCACACACACACACCAGCCTTCTCTATTTACTCGAATGGCTTCGGCTGTGAGGTCAATGAGCATGCATACACGATACATTCAAATGAAGGTCACGCAACTCATTTGGGCCCCCATCATCATTGTCACACTTCCTCAACTATCCAATGGAATGTAATGAACTGGTGTTACCCCTCCCTCAGCCAAATTTGGCTGAAGAAGTTATGTAATTATCTGTGCTGTCCATCTGTCTGTCCATTATCCTTGTTAAAATGATATCTCTAAAAGTATTATACTTTATAGCCATGCTTTCCAAATTCCCCCTCTACTATGAGTACGCCCTCTGCTTTCACGTTGACAAAATTGCATCCCTTGCTTTATAACAGTGACTGATGGTATTATGTCATTATTAGGTCATTGTCAAGTGGTTGTGCTAGTGCCTGTATGAGTGGAGCTTCACCTTCTTGGGGCCTCCAATCTCTGTTTCCTTTGTTGTACAATAATTATACCCCCCTGGGATTTTGCTTCTATTTTAATGAAACTTTACATATGTGTTACCTATGGTTTGAAGATGTGCATGCCCTATTTTCAAGGCGAAATTTTAATTTTTGACATATTTATGACGTTTTTACCTGGATATTTACCTTTGGAGTTTACCTTGGATATTTACCTCGGATATTACGTGGAGTTTACTGTGATTCTGTGTGAGATTACTGGCCTGGTCTTCATCACGCATCAGGGAGTATTCGGAGAGAATCTAATAAAACCAAAATGGCGTCTGTCTTCTGCATCGTTTGTGCTAAGTCAAAGCCTACTACGGATCCCCACTCCGCCTGTCCACCGTGCCGGGGGGTTTGGTGCGACCAGTATGCCAAATGTTCTGAGTATGAAACCTGGCCCGACAACGTATTTCAAGAATATCTTGTCGGTTCATATGCTGAGGAAGTTTTACCGCCGCCCGGCTTTACCGGGGCCGAGAATTTGGTTGTGTCTCTGCCTCAGTCTATCGGGAATGAGTCGGAGAGACAGGGCTCGGTTGCTATGTCCGTTTCGAATTCGAATTCTGCTTGTGAAAACTCTCCGGTTGTTAATGTGTCTCCGCCTCCCGCTAATTCTGTTATCGTTACGGCCGGGTTGGGGGACCAAGATGGCGGTCGTCTTGTTGAAAATCAGACGACCTTCACCTTGACGGCTACCTTGGACCCTTCAACTGCGACGTCACTTCCGACATCGGGCCTTCCTTACAGATTGGTAAGTTCGGAGTTTTTGGCTAATAACCCCGTCAAGGATTCATCATTTACACACGATTTAACAACTAATCAGCGCAATTCGTTACCATCTAACAGGTATACGACTGCTGCACCTATAAATACACAACACTCGTCCGTTGGTATTAATCCTGTTTCTGATTATGCAGACAATCGCCGTTCTTTATTGAACGTGCCAAATTTATCGAGAGCGCCTGTACATCTGATAAAGTCAGCGCCTCCCCGTTCTGCTATATCTGAACTGGATTATCGTGGACCCACCTCTCGGTCTGCGTCTATCCAGGCCTCTGTGGATAGTTAAATCCATACGTCGTACCCGCTAGTATCTTCATACTTACCGGTATTGTCTTTAGGTAATGGTACTGCCGCATCTGTTACAGCGCAAACTACCTTTACTTCTGCATATACTCGTATTGACTATCAGTGTACGTCACGTCCGATAAACGCTTACATGCAACCAGCAACATCATACCATACGGGATCTTCATACCCTCAGGTATCTTCGTTGTATTACGGATCTGCTGCATCTGCGCATGCTCCGTCTCTGGCGGCAACTAATGCCTACTACAGGCTTGCTACTACGTGTGATGCTACTGTTACATCGCATACTTCCGGTATGCCTTCGATGATTAGCAGGTCGGCTGATTATTATGCTGCTCCTGCGTACTCCCCACTTCCGGTTCGCCCTGCAGTATATAGGCCTGCATCATATCCTTCTGTGGCTTCTGTTGCTCGACCGTATGATGTACCTCATCGTGTGACGTCACCCTCTCTTTCTTTCGTGACTTCACAGTTGACTTCCGGTACATCGGGTGTTTACTTCCGGTCTCCATCCCCTAGGCACGTGAGGCGTTCTATGCCGTATCACGCGCCTATTCCGAGACGTGAAGTTAAGGTTGCACACCCGCACTTGCCTAGATACCCAGCTAGGCCGGCGATGTCTCAGTATATTGCTGCGTCTGGTACTCCACTTCTTCCTCTCGCTGTTCGGCAGTACCAGACTCCAGTGACAACTATTTCTGCCGACCTGACTCAAAGGATGAATAGATTGTCAGCTGATTTCGCAGCACTGCAACGAGATATGTTGATGCCTCTTTCACCGCCGCCTACACCTGTACCGCGCTGGGCTGGCTATCAACCTCGCCTTGTGTCACCTAGACGTCCATCTTCTCCTTTCCGTGCTACGTAACCACTTGATCTCTCGGTAGCGGGTAGACCTGCACCTCCTGCTTTTGTGCCTAGGTTTCCAACTACTGACCACAATGTGACAGTGAATAACGCGGAGCCGGAAACGGAAGAAGATGCTTCTCTTTTTGACACTGATCCGGAATCGTCAACGGCCAATTATGCTCAGACTTTGGCTCGTTTGTACGAGATGTTTCCGGATATGCCACCCCCGCCAGTCATGGAACCACGGAGCGTGACTGCGATGTCGGACCTCCAGCCGGAGCAGGGGTTGAAATGTTTCATTAAGACCTAGTAGCCACTGGCCCCTAGATCAGAAATTTCTAGGGGCCAAATTATACTTCTAGGGGCCCGATTATTTACGGTGTAAATCGGAGGAAATAAAGTCGACGAAAGACACTATAAAGTGGGACAGACAGTAATTTCGTAGATGTCACTTGACAACTCTTACAGTGTAAGATTTGTCAAGTGACATCTACGAAATTAAACGGTTTTTTTAACCGGCAAAGTTCACAAAAAAACAGGAGTGGTTTTCCACCGTCGTACTTCAACCACGGTCATTTTTCCGCCCGGCTTTGCTGAAAACTGCGACCAAACGTTTTTTACTTGGTCGTTGTTGATCGGTTTCTTCCCGACTAACAGTCGAACTTCCTTCGCCACCAGACACTGAACCGTTGGATAGTTGTCGTTCGCTGGTCAAAAACTGCATAAGATTGGACTGCTTTGCCATGGCTATAGGAATCACAAACGCGAGGATGAATAATGCTATAACAAACTTCGACCGTGCCATTCTATCGTCACCGAATGCAGCTAAAAATGGCGGAAATGTCGACTCCGATAGAATCGAAAACGAGACTCGGTCACATGGCATTATCGGAAACCAGGCAAACAGCATACGTCTTGAATAAAAAACGCCGGTTCCCGAAGTTACCTGTGTGCACTGCGTATCGTCACATGACTACATACGGGTAAAGACAACTGCACGGAGATTGAGGGGACTTCCTTGAACGAAATCATCGGGCTGTAGAACACGTACATACTATTCTCGTTACAAAAACAACCATCACCATGCTTTTTTGCTTGTCGCCAATGGCGACCTGTAGCATTTTTTCTGGTCGCCAAAATACAAATCTACTCGCATTTGGCGAGTAAAACGGCTACTTTTCAATCCCTGCGGAGCCTACTCATCGTACATCTCTCCCGCCTTCCAGAGCCGTTTTTGAATGTGCTGACCGTATGCGGGATGCCTTTGCTCTTCCTCGGACCCAGGATGAGAGGCAGAGACTCCTTCAACCTAGATCATTATTTAAGCATTCTAAAGGAGCTTTCTCGTTGGAGAGGCTGCGCGCATGGACGCTGATTTAATGGCCTCATCTGCCTATTTGTCAGCTATGTTCGTGCACCTTAGACGTCTCACATTGTCTCAGGCCCTGCCTACGTACACCTCAGACAGTGTGAGGACCGCCTCCGCTGCCAGGACCACGCATACTTATTTTGCGCCCCAGAGGAAGCGATCAGCTCCTGCAGCTTCGACATCGTCTTCCTGAGAGTCTAAGAAAGCTCTTTCTGAGGGTTCTTCTGGGCCTTCTGGGCCCAAAAGGTTTGCGGCCTCCTCTTCGAAGCAACCAGCGGAACTTCGAGGGGGGGGGGTGGGGTGGCCGATTTAAACGAGGCTGCGGAAAAGGGAAGTCCGCTAAACCTCCCAAGAAATGAGGGAACGGGCCATGCAGATGATTCGTTCTGCATGGCGAGACCGTACGATGCCGCCTTTCCCAATCAGGCCAAATCCGGTTCTCCCTGTAGGCGGGAGACTTTCCCGGTTTTGGCAGAATTGGGAGGCAATTCAGGCGGATCCGTGGGTGGTGAACACCTTACGGCATGGGTATCGGCTGGAGTTCGCCACAACTCCCCCGTTGACTACGTCACCCATGTCATCACGGATTCCTGTGCGAAAGGAGCACCTGATGGAGATTCAAAAGTCTGTGGACAAGTTGGTAGAGAAGGGTGCAGTTATCGAACTTCCTCCAACCGATATGTCCCCGGGCTTTTATTCTCCGGTATTCCTGGTCCCCAAGAAGAATACCTCAGAGATGCGCATGATCATCAATCTGCTTTATCTGAGCAAGGACTTCTTGGCCCCGCCTCCTCAATTCCGCATGGAGTCATACCATTTTATTCGTACGGCTCTAATGCAAGGGGACTGGATGACGTCACTGGACCTTCAGGACGCCTACCTTCATGTTCCGATTTTCAGGGATCACCACAAGTACCTGCGCTTCTTGGTCGGCAACCGGAAGTTTCAGCTGCTTGTGCTCCCTTTCGGACTCTCCACGTCCCCATGGGTCTTCACCGGAATTTTCAATCCGGTGGCGGCGTTCCTGCATTTGCGGGGCCTAAAGTATTTTCTTCACCTCGACGATTCCCTCCTGAGGAATCAGTGCAGGAACGATCTCATCAAGAACACCAACTTTGTTTGGGAGATCCTAGTTGCCCTGGGCTACCTTCCTCACGAGGGCAAATCAGAGTTGATGCCATCGCAGTCTCGAGTCTTCCTAGGAGTTTCATACGACACTCTATCGGTGTTGGCGAAGCCTCCAGAAGACCGCTGGAAGAAAATTCAGGTGGCAGTGCCGGAGTTCATTTCGGCGCCGCACAGGAGTGCTCTCCAATTCGCTGCAATTATCGGCCTGTTAACATCTACTCAGGATGTAACTCCTCGGGGCCGGTTGCAGCTTCGGCCGTTGATGATGCACCTCAACAACTTTTGGCTGAAAAGACACCTTTGTCCGTCTGTCCCTGTGACAGAGGATGTCAAACGTCTCCTTCACTGGTGGCTGCAGCCGGAGAACGTGATGATCGGTGTCTCCTTCCTCCGTCCCGTCAACTGTTCACGGACGCATCAATGGAAGGATGGGGAGCACATTTGGGTTCGAGGTCGGTATCCGGCTTGTGGAACGACAACCAGAGGAAGATGCACATCAATGTATTGGAGTTTCTCGCTGTTAACCTCTCCATACAGAGATTCCTTCCAGACCTAACGAACCAAAGCTTGTTAGTAGCGACCGACAACACGACTGTTCTGGCCTACATAAACAAGCAGGGGGGTACCCACTCTCCCCAGCTTCTGGATCAGGCACAGAAGTTCTTCAACCTTTGTTGGAGCAATGCAATTTCTGTGCAAGCTCGTCACATTCCCGGTCATCTGAACGTATTGGCAGACACGTTATCCAGGCCAAGTCAGATAATTTCGATCGTGTGGCAGCTTCACGAGGACATCCTAGCTCTGATGTCTCGGATATGGGAGATGCCGAATGTAGATCTGTTCGCCACCCGTTGGAACCATCTACTGCCGGTCTATGTGTCTCCTGTTCCGGATCCAGCAGCACTGGCAGTCGACGCCCTGTCTTTGGACTGGTCCGACATGATTGCGTACGCGTACCCGCCGCCAGCAATCTTGTCACAAGTCCTCCGGAAGATCCGAGCACACCCGTGCGTGGTCTACCTTGTGGCTCCGTGGTGGCCCACTCGCCCATGGTTTGCAGACCTGATGGATCTTCTCATAGACGTGCCCCGTCGGCTGCCGCTCTGGTGGAACCTGCTTCATCAGCCGAGATCCAGCCTTTACCACTCGGATTCCGGTCTGTTTCATCTGACCGCGTTCAAGTGCTCCAGCATCAGCTCGCTGAGGCGGGATTTTCTGTCGAAGCGTCCTAGAGGATGGTCCGGTCCACCAGAGCATCAAGGACTGCGGTGTACCAGAACAAGTGGAAGATCTTCGCTGCCTGATGTTCTAGTCGCGGAATCGTTCCAACCTCTACCACTGTTCAGCAGGTAGCGGACTTCCTTTTGCATCTGTTCCATGACAGGCAGCTTGTTCCGACCACGGTCGACGGTTATCGGTCCGCTATTTCTAGGGTACTTCAGCTGACCACAGGTGTCAACCCATCGCTCGACATCAACCTCTCTGCTCTCCTTCGTTCCTTTCGGGTAGAGAGGCCTACTCCGACACCGCAGCTTCCTAAATGGGATTTGGCTCTGGTTCTTAGGCGCCTTTCTATGCCTCCCTTCGAACCTATCGGCACCTGTGAGATGAAGTTTCTATCTTACAAGACCGTATTTCTGATTGCCTTTGCCTCTGCCGCCCGCATATCAGAAATCCATGCCTTGGACTTTAGGTCTTTGAGATCAGGGATTCATAGACGTCCATTCTTACTACCATTAAACGGTAGTAAGAAAATGTCAAAAACTGAATACAGACAGTAAAAAACTCAAAAGTGTACGTTTTGGGCAAGAAATACGCAATATTTTTGACGAAAACTCAATCCTCAAAATGGTGCAAATTATTTCAATGATGTGAAATCCATCGCCGATCCTTCGACAATCTGGCTTCGAATGTTTGGGGATTTTCAGTTCTAGAAATAATTGCCAAAGTTTTGCCAATAACACGCTTGATACAGAAAGCGGAAGTAAACTCAGGTGTGAGACATGCGCAGATCACGATGACGATGATATAACGACAGGGTCTCGACTACAGTCATAGGGCGCACACAGTCTGCGACACGTGCTTTACAACAGAAGATTGGCTAACACCAAATCAAGCGCTCCCATTGGTCGCTGATTGACAGGAAATCTGTACAACCTGTGAAGAGCAACTCTGCAGCCCAACATGAACTTGAGCAAGAGACTACATAGACACGACAAACGTGCTTTCTGTTTCAGTTGGCGGGACGACGGGAATACGAGAACAAATTTACCATGTGGTTTTCTTCGCTGATAGTAGTGCGATACACTTTGAAATGAAACTACTACCGGCTGTGTTGTAAAGTTAAAATTTGAAAAGAAAACTCTTTTCATTGACGTACCGGTACATGACAGAAGGAGCTTATGCGGAGTCCAGTTTTCGTTTTTATACTTTCGTAATTTGTGAATCTCCAAAGACTGACCTGTCAGTATTCACCATCACACAAACTATATCCAGATTATGGTCGAAATATTGCTAAATGCCTGGACCAAAATGATTTAATAATAAAAAATACACTGTTTTATTATAATTATAAAACTTTTTTAATCGTTGTAAGGACGAAAACAGGAATCTTGAATAAAGTGGCGACAGAGTCCATTTAACCCAGGTTCTGGCGGTTGCTTACATTGATAACATCCAGCATTTTGTTAAATTCTGCGTAACCTTTGGGTAACGCAGTCAAGTTAGGCGTAACCTAACCAATAGGTTACGCACCTGCAGTACCCGTAACCTTTTGGGGGGTTACGCAATGATCTCTAATGTCATGGCCTGTACCATTGGACTAGATTCTTTTCCATCACACAATGTTTTTAATTTATGTCCAAATTTAATGTCTTCATTATATTTCTCAAGTTAAACATTAACCAACAGAAAACTTGTTAAAATTTTATTTCAGTATTTCATTATAAATATCTATGATACGTAAGAATTAAATAAAACACGTTACCAGCTTCACCTGAATGTGTTATTAACGTTTAATTATATTTGGATTTTACAGTGAAATGTATCAGAGGTGAAGTGTGCCAGACCTGTTGACAGTTTGTGGGTTTATGTGGTGTTTGACTTCAGTATTACAGAAATTATTTGGTAATATCTTAATTGGTAGGGTGGTAAAAATATCCCAAAACTCAATATCAGCTTGTGGATGGGCCGTAAAAACTTGGAAAAACTCAATTTGAGCATAAAAAAAACTCAATATTTTGTATTGGGTAGTAAAAATTTGGACTTCTATGAATCCTTGGAGATATAACCCTCAGTGGACCTGGGTGGCGTTAGCTACTCTTCCGGAGTTTTTTGCTAAGAACCAATCTCTCTACGACAATCTTCCGAGGGAGTTCGTCATCCTGGCTCTGTCCAACATCTTGTCTGCAGGTGTTGACGATGACAGAGTCATGTGCCCCGTCAGAGCTCTCTCCTGTTACTTGGCACGTGTTGAACAGCAGAGAGCAGGGCGGGTGCGTCTATTTATCCCGTTTGGGCCCTCATCGAAGCAGGAGATATCCAAAAATACTATATCTTCCTGGCTTTCGAAGACTTCGGTTTTTCTATTCGGACATACCTACTGAGTTATCTACTTTAACCAAGGTCTCCGCTCATGAGGTCAGGGCTTTGGCGGCTTCCTGGCCTCTATGGACCAATAGATCTGTGTCGGATATCATGAGGGCCTGCCACTGGAGGAGTAACATAACATTTGTATCCCACTACCTCCCAGCCTCCCCACTGATGGGTTATTCACTCTGCGTTGAATAGGGAAGAAGGAAGTGACGTGGTCGGTCACGTGGGATCTGGGTACTCGCGCATGGGCATTGGGGCAGTACAGGGACTATTTTTTTTCTGTGGTAATATATTACAATAGGGCAATCGCGTAAGAACACGATAGCAATAAAGTATGTGAAGGTAAGTTTAAGCTTAGAAATAGGAAAATTGATTTTCAAATTTTTCATTTTTCAGGATCTATTTCCATGTAGAGACTATTTTGTCCAGACTACTCCTCCTAGGATTTTGCTTCTATTTTAATGAAACTTTACATATGTGTTACCTATGGTTTGAAGATGTGCATGCCCTATTTTTAAGGCGAAATTTTAATTTTTGACATATTTATGACATTTTGAACTTTATAGGACTTTGCCATTTTCAGGATCTATTCCCATGTAGAGACTATTTTGTCCAGACTACTCCTCCTAGGATTTTGCTTCTATTTTAATGAAACTTTACATATGTGTTACCTATGATTTGAATATGTGCATGTCCTATTTACAAGGCGAAATTATAATTTTTGACATATTTATGACGTTTTGAACTTGATAGGACTTTGCCATTTTCAAGATCTATTCCCATGTTTCTAGTGTAATGAACTACTATTATTTTTATCAGAAGGTTCTGAAACTTTGTAGACATGTTTGAAGATTTGCATCTCCTATTTGTGACACGAAATGTTAATTTTTGTCAAAATTACCCAGACTTGGAATGACAAGTATATTATTGTTTTTATACTATATTGACATATTACTCAGAACGGCAGACTTTTGTCTTGCAGGGCGGGGGGTATCTCAGTTATCCCTTAGGATAACAGTTAAATCTAGTTATATAATTACCCTAATCTGATAATAATATAGATAATTTGTCTTACAGAATATGGCACTGAACAAGTTCATGCATCCCAGGAATATCTACAAGAAACCAGCAGACTTCAAACAGCTGGCCAGAAAATCACCCGAGTTCAGAAAGCACATTATTCAAGACCTTACAGGCAAAGTGTCTATTGATTTCAAGAATGCAGAAGCTCTGCGGTCTCTGACTGTCACCCTCCTGAAGGAGGATTTTGGCCTGGATGTGAAGCTGCCACTGGATCGACTCATCCCAACACTGCCTCTCCGGCTGAACTACATTCACTGGCTGGAGGACATTGTACAGCAGTCTAGGAAGGACAATATTAGGGGTATCGATATAGGTGGGAATATGTCGCAATCAGACTTTGATATTAATCCTGCATATTATGAGTTGTTAAATATAAATAAAAATCTACAGATATTTTCTCAAAATGATATGAATCATCTACTCCTTGAGTAGACTCTTCCAGTCTGACAACATGTAAAGTCTTCTTACATGACTTA
The DNA here is from genome assembly GCA_036873755.1 of Hanleya hanleyi. Taxonomy (NCBI): domain Eukaryota; kingdom Metazoa; phylum Mollusca; class Polyplacophora; order Lepidopleurida; family Hanleyidae; genus Hanleya; species Hanleya hanleyi. The sequence goes on along the minus strand of JAVTVY010048179.1, from coordinate 106,546 downwards.
TGTCTGATTTCTTCCACAAGGAACTGAACCCTACTTCCCATCTCCAGTAGTACATTATGGTACACTGCATTTTACTAACTCCCCAGGACCAAAGACCAGGCTGGTATTAGATTATAAATTGCAATTTCTGATTACCTTTTCAATCTGTCCATTTGAACCCTTGCTTTAAATATTCCGTTTCCTTTTACCTTTTCCAAAGTTGGCCTCAAAAGCATGACCAAATTCAGATACAGAATCCACATCGCTTATCTACCCTTGTTTCACAGTTAGTGATGTCACATAGACCACCTGGTCAGACAATATTACTCTTCAACGTTCAGCCGGGGTGGTTGGTCTGATGTGACCATGATTCTAGGAAATTTAGCGATGATGGTTTCCAATCTGAATTCAGCAGGGCTTGAGGTACAAACTTTCTGAAAACTTTTTCAGACGACAAAATGCTTAAAATGAAATGAAGTTGTCCTGCTTTGATATTTGGACTAACTCAGTTATAGCTGGCGAAGTTCTATGGAATGCACATTGTCCTTCCCCTCTTGACTTTTTTTACGGTAATTCCCCTAATAAATCGATCACCGGAAGTGATATTTGAGGTATTAAAAATGAGGGGTGATCGATTTATTGCAACTGAGAGAAAGCTGTGATTCACGGAAGTCGGAGAAATGAAAGTTTGAATCATTGAGTGCCCAGTTTCCGATATTGCCACTAGTGAACATTTTGTCCGGGACAGTACAAGTGATTTGTTTCAAATTGTACTTAAGTTGGGTGTGATTAATTAATTTTCAGTTGTTAATTTTAAGTAGTCATATCAAGTAGCCAGTTGGAATTATTGGAATAGTCCTCCGTCAAAACTGCATGGTGAAACGTATGGCAGACAGTATTCAACGCACGTGTTAAAGATTGTGGGTTTGTCCTGTCCTCTGTATCTCGGCAACGGAAAGGTCAAGGGTGACTATCCTGTTCTCGGGCACCCTCGCCAACAGCTTAACCAATGTAGTGAAAATGATTCCCTGAATTACATGTTATTTCTTCTCATGGAAGTCTCGCGGAACTCTTGCAAAATGGCGGGTTGTTTTTCTCTGTGTCTGTGTGAGTTTCCTAGTCAACCACACATAAAATAGTAATAAAACATCAACGATCGGTAAGTTATGCAAATCACCTTCACTTTTAATAGGCTCAAATTCACTTCTCGTCTTGATTGATATTCAGTTTCCCTAAAACGGTGGTCTCTAATTGAGTTTCCCCCTTGTCTAGACCAACTTGAGTTTCACTTGTAAAAATCGGGGGTGATTGAATTATTACAACTTCCGATCGTATTTTTCTCCAAAAATCGAGGGTGATCGATTTCCGATAGGGTTATCGATTTATTAGAGGAATTACTGTAATTATTAGTTATTTTACTTCTGATCAGATTCAGATCGATTCCTTTCAAATTTCATGAAGATAACTATCAGGTCACACTGATGTCATGTACTAAGTTTAGGTCAAGTTCCTATGGTCATAACATATGATGCCCGTCAACGCCCTGTGGTGGTGGTAGCTCCCATGTGGCAGAGCTCTTGGATCGGAGCTCTTGGAGCTTAAAGATTGTGGAGCTCAGAGCTCGAAAGTGATGTCATCGCATGCATATGCACATACCTGTGGTGCACCCGCATCCTGGTGTACCCTATACCCTAATGGCTATAGGGTACAGGGTGCACCACAGGTACGCGCACATGCGTGCGATGACGTCACTTTCGAGCTTTGAGCTCCACAATCTTTGAGCTCCGAGAGCTCCGATCCAAGCGCTCTGCCACATGGGAGCTACCACCACCACAGGGCGTTGACGGGCGTTGTGTTAATAGTGGTGTGTGGTGGTGTCTGTACTTATAGGGATTAACTCGTGTCCCTCATCATTCTGAGATCAGAACAATGAACTTCTGAATACACGGACAATAGCATAAGTGAATTGTAAACACACCCATAGCGGTTCCCTTAGCGTGGATGTGCTGTGATGGAGGGGATAATAAAAGGATTGACCTGTAATCTTTGATGTTGTTGTTGTTGTTGCTCTACTTTTGGACTAACCAATCAGAATAGTACTTATCACGGACTACACCCGTAGAGCTACGTATAGGCGCGCAGGGCTTCAGGGCTAATTCACCAGGGCGTTGAAGCATTGAGCTTGTCGTTGGTGGGTGTTGCTACAAGATGACACCTCACACGACGCATTCGGACCACGGATGGTCCATTTCTACCCCAAACACCTTCCTTCACACCCCAAAAATATCCACTTTGGCTACAACTCCTACTGAGGACGTCAGCAATGACGTCACAGATGACCCGCATATCCCTCAAGTCGTGGTCCACACCATGAAAGCTTTGCTTTGACACCTCACACGACGCATTCGGACCAAGAATGGTCCCTCAATCGCTCAAACACATCCCCACGCACCTCCAGAATGACCACTTTACTTACTACACCACAACTGCGCATGTTCAGATTGGCGCGACTTTCAATAAAAAACATGCCAGTCTGACTCTACCCCACGAAAGCTTCACTAGGACACCCCAACCGGGCCATTTGGACCAAACATGGTCCCTCTCTACCCCAAACACCTTACTTCACACCCCCAAAATTTCCACTTTGGCTACTACTCCTACTGATGATGTCACAGATGACAGGGACACCCCTCAAGTCATAGTCTACACCACGAAAGCTTCACTTTGACACTTCACACGAGGCATTCGGACCAAGAATGGTCCCTCATCACTCAACAGACCCCCGCGCACCTCCCAAAATGACCACTTTACTTACTACACCCCAACTGCGCATGCGCAGATTGGTGCGACTTCCATTGAAAACAAGCCAGTCTGACCCACGAGAGCTTCACATTGATACCCCACACAATCCATTTGACCAGGGATCGTCCCTCAATTACTCAACAAACCTCCGCTAATCCCCAAAATGCCTGCTTCTATACTACGGCCAGACTGCGCATGCGAAAATGATGAAAACGGACGATACATTAGTCCAGTCGATTCCCACTCACTCACTCACTCACTCGCCGTCGTTAGCACCGTGCGTTGGGGATGCCTCAAGGGCGTTGTGCATCACTCACTCACCCACTCACTCACACTCATTCACTCACTCACTCACTCACTCACTCACACACATGCGTGCATACACTCACACTCACAGGTAACTCTACCAGGTAGCTGCATGGAAAAAAAGGCCGTCATCTACTCAAAGCGCACTCCATTGCACCTCCGAAACTCCCGCTTTCGCTACTACTCGTACTGATGACGTCATCGATGACGTCATCGATGACGTCACAGATGACATGGAAAAACCTCAGGTCGTGGTCTACACCCTGAGAGCTACAACATGACACCCCAAACGACACATTCGGATCAAGGATATTCCATCTTTACCCTGAACATCCCCACGCATCCCCAAAATGCCCACTTTCGCTACTACTCGTACCGATAACGTCACCAACGATGTCACAGATGACATGGATATCCCTCAAATCGGGGGTCTACACCCCGAGAGCTACAAGATGACACCCCACAGGACGCATTCGGACCAAGGATGGTCCATCTCTACATAGTAGGGCAGGAAAATGTGTGATTCAATGGACATTGGCCGCCATTTTGGATTTTGGTGGCCATATTGAATTTTCAGACCAATTACAAATCTTTCCAAAATTAACTAATTATTCATACCCTACGTAGGACTAGCAAAAAACCTAGTTTGTGGTTAGAAAATTGATTTTCGAGCAGGAAATTGTGAGCTTCTATGGGTATTGGCGGCCATTTTGAATGTTGGCCGCCATATTGGATTTGAGGAGAAATCCAGGGTGGCCCCTCAGCTACATTGAAAGGGCATAAGTCAAGGATGACGGAACCACTGAGAAAACTTTGACAGGAAAAAATGTTAGTTTTTTCTTGGCTGGGACCTGTCAACTAAGATTGAGGTCAAAAGGTCAACCGTCGGGTCTTTGACCACCGGCAAATCACTGAAACCTGATTTTCTAGTGGATTCTAGTCCATAGTGCTTATTAAGCTCTTAACTTTAATTGTTTAAACTATAGAATATATAAGAGGGAAATTTTTAAAACCTTTGCAATTCACCTGAAATGAAATGTTTTTATGATTCGTGTATTTATTCCCAGGTACTGGTGCCTCCTGTGTTTATCCCCTCCTGGGTTGTAAACTCAACAACTGGCAGTTTCTGGCCACTGAGGTTGATATGGAGAACTTGGTGTATGCAAGGGAAAATGTGTCCAGAAATGGTCTGGAAGAAATGATCACAGGTGATGGGATAATATTTACAAAAAATAGATTTCTGTATATACATGTAATTGTCATAACCTGAATTCAGAAGTGATCACTATATTTAGTCAGCTACTGTCATGCAAATAATAAAGAAAGTCAGTTTTCAGTCCATATTTCTTTGGAATTAGAGTTTTTTGACATTCTTACAAAAAAGTTTTTGCGATTTGTAGATCTGACATTTTTCACTTATTTATATATTGTGAAGCCAAAAAACACTGGTTCAGGTGAGAATTGAACTCATAACTTAGGGGATGCCATCCCTATGCTCTACTGACTGAGCTACCGAGTTCTGTCTGGAACCATGGTAACAGCTCGCTTATTTAATCCATTTCAAAAGTTGCCATGATAACACATGAATTTTGGACAGACTCAAAAATACAATGTTTCGATTAATAATTAGTCATCTTTATCTCTGAAGATTACTGTAATTAGATCTGACAAAGTTTTCTGATTCCAGTGAAAAATGTTCCCCCTGACACCATTCTCAAGGATATATGCAATGAGTCGGACACCTTTGACTTCTGTATGTGTAATCCACCATTCTTCGCTGATCACATGGAAGCGCAGGCACTGTTCTCAAGAACACCTGATCGACCGGAGCCAAGTTCATCCAGCACGGCTAGTTGTGTGGAACAGATCTCTGAAGGTGGCGAGAAGGCATTTGTGAAAAAGATGATATCGCAGAGTTTGGAACTCAAAAATAAAGTCAGGTTGTAGTCTCTTCATGGTTGATACATATATTTATCCCCCATACCAGTGTATTGTAAGCTACTCAGACTGTCACAGTTCTTGTATTATCGTGAAGCTAGTGTGAATTTTCCTTCAGCTTAGTCTGACAGTAGAGCGCTGTCTATATACATGTACAATGTTAGTGAGAGGTCAAGTTCCTGTCCCAGCTGAGCTTCTCCGTCCTTAAAATTAATGCTGTGACAAAACAGTGGGAATACTACTATCTGGGAATGTGTAGGTTTTACTCAGGGCTATAGAAGCAGGGTATTTTTCTTTGAAAAGGGGAGAAGTGTAACGAGATGGACTTGGCCAGTTCTTCTATTAGCTACATGAACATCCCTTCAGCTCAGTTAGCACTGTAAACTACTGGCTTTGTAAGTGGGAGGTTCAATGTTTGTATCTCAGTTGAACTTCTTCCATCCGCTACACAAAGAATAATCTAAGACTCTATAAACAACTTGTAATACAGATTAATATACTGCATTGCTACACAATGATTTGTTATAATGGGAGATAATGAAGCGTAGGATTGGATGAAGTAGATAGTAATGTATATGGTGGGATCTGTATAGAATATGCCATCAAACATCAACATGGTCAATAGCAATCTAACTGAAGTTCATTGTTTTGTTAGCTTCTGTTTTTCCTCCTTAGCTTAAGTTAGGACTATAACTGTTCATGTCTGTAACTTTTTAGAGTGTTCACCAGTATGTTGGGGAAGAAATCCAGCGTGGCGCCACTTAAAGAAGAGTTAAAAAGACTTCAGGTACATTCTAGGGAAGGCCTACATTTAAGGTTACTCAATGGCATTTTGCTATTGTCTTCCCTTCATGTTTTTTCAATACTGAATTTCAACCTTAACACCGGCTAGAGCCGCGGTATATCTAAAGCTCATGTTGTGTATACTGACACTAGCAGACAAGAGTCACATTACTGTTAATGTGTGAAACTAGTCGGACCTAATTCATGATGGTATACAATTACCATCTAAGAAGATAATAAAACAGTCAATCCGTTTGGACGTATACCAGAGTTAGATCCAGTGATATAATCTTGCGTTCTTTACATCCTTGGTGCCAAGGATGTACCAAATTTATATTTGTGGAGCTGGTATTTTGTGAGATATCTCGAGTGCATTGCTGTGTCACATTACATCATACATAGTGGTGTCGGCAGCAGTGATATGTGGATTTATAGACAATTAATAAACTTAAATCTGAAGCTGATGAACTAACTGCCTTGTATACTGGTCACATCTGAAAGTACAGCAGTTATCTTATTATCTATCTCTCCTCTTGTTTTTTGTTTTGCTAGGTCCCAAACTTCAGCAGTACAGAATTTTGTCAGGGAAAAACAATGAGATGGGGCCTTGCCTGGACATTTGACGAGACAGTTCAGTTCCCTGTAAGTCCACATTGTAGTTCACAGTCACCAGTCATAGATCAAGGACTGGTTATCCTGGTGTCAGGATAATACTCACTCAGTCATAAGCCAGTAAACATGGTAAAGTATACATCCTGGAACAGTTGACTATTACATATGGAGCAATGTAGTGAAGTTGATTTTATTTTAGGGTTATATGAATGTGTGTAAAAGTATTCAAACTAGTTTGCAGTTGCAATTCTTCAATGTCCTTGCAAATGTCCATAGATAGATTACCGTTAAAACACACAAGACAATATGAAAATCAGAAAGTGTTTTTGTTTTCAAATATTTTCTGCCTTGTACTGTTGGGAAAGGGGTTATTCAATGTTATTGTCAATGAGAGGAAGCATCATAAGCAGACTTAAAGGTAGGATTTCAGAACAGTATCTCATTTTCATGTGTTTTCCGACAACATCGTGTCTCCTTCCCATAAGAGAAAGGTTAATTTCCAGATTTGAAGGTGTCTCATTCCAAAATCTCAAAGGCACAGAGACTCCTGGTTAGCAAAAAGCCTGCTGGTATATCTGGTGCTGTGACCGTTGTTCATTATTTCAAATAAAGCATTTGCCACTCTTTCTGCCTGAGGAATAAAATGTAATGCTATCAGTTCCACAGATTTGTTATAAATAATATGTTTGCCTGGATATTGAACAGAGCAAATAAGGACCCTGATAAACATTGATGAGCCTGGTATTTATTGGCTGAAGTATAGAGATGATAATTGGTGAAGTACACTGGTCTCTGATATTAGATTGATGTTGAAGGACAAACTAGATAAGTTACACTGAATGTCTTCATGCTCTTAAATTGACACACAACTTGGAAAACAGGACAATAGTAATCATGCAAAACTGATTAGACTCAATAACAAGCTATAACTGAGGGACTGGTGTCTCTGTTACCCAGTCCATATACAAACTGTCAGTCCAGAGTTGATCAAACAATCTTTTCTGCCAATACTTTGTTTCTCATGAAGTTTGTGATGCCACAGTCACACTGCTCTATGTTACTGGAACCACTTGGAGACGGTCTTGATTAACTCGCCATATCCATGACAGATAGATTTAGATATTTTCTGGTAATGTGAGCACAAATGTTTTGTTTGTTTACCAGAAATCCTCATTCCAGCCCAAGAAGAAGGAGAAACCATTGAAATATGTGATCCCTAAAACCAGTCTACTAAAGGAGTACAGCCTGGGATCTGTTGGAAGTTATGTCCAAAGTCAACTGAACAGTCTGAAGGTATATGTTGACAGACGTTTCATCAAGGGAAACGAGGTTGTCTCCAAAGAAACATATGTATTGTAAAGAGCTGTCTGAATATTATATATCATGGTTTATCACATCTTTTACCCATCGTATTTGACTTGAACGAAATAGACTAAGAAATCATTACTAGTTGAAGTGATTTTTGTCCAATTCACATGTATAAAGCTTGACATACTTGCTACAAATATGTGTTTTGTTCTGTCCACCATAATGCCCACCATTCAGTCGACATCTTTCGCTTGGAAAGATCATGTGACTGTGTAGTCTTCTCAAACAATATCACTGGTTGGATTGAGATGTTTAGTGACAGTTCTGGCTGATTGGTTCAATTGATGACTGGCATACAACTCTGTACTCGGTTTAGCTATCAAAGAGGTCTGAGGCTCGATCAATCGATCGAGGACTGGACCCATGGGAATGATTTCTCCAATATCTATGTATGGACATTGGATTGGGAGGGTTAGGGATTCTATGCTTATGCCGCTTGTATCTCTCTTATTAGGGTCATTTGCAAATTTTTGGTCACGAATCTTGTGAGTTGTCTCACTTAAATACTTAGATGGTCATCAGCATTTTAAAGTAGTTGAAATTACAATTTCATAATATGGGACAGGTTTTGTTCTTGTGTACCTAATTTTGCAAGGAAGATAGTATAAATAATTCAGCTGATGACTTAATTATCTGGCAATACTGATATCATGGCTTACCCCTGTTTATCTTTTTCGCTTTCAGATCAAATTTGATGAGGTGAAATCGACAGATAAATTGCTGTCTCTGTCACTGTGTGCATCAGAAAACACCTGGTCTAACCAAAGAAGAAAAAGACGAGAAAGGGATAGGGGAAGATTGCACCTGCAGACAACTGAAACTTCAGTGGATAATTTGGGTTCAGATTCCTCAAATTTTCAGCAATCTGATTCAACTCGAGTTGATTTGTTGACAATACATGCAGGAGGAGATAATCCAATAAGGGGAGACAGTCCAACGAGGGGAGATAATTCTGTAAGGGAAGTTAACCCAGTTAGGGAAGAAAAACTTGATGCTGAAGACCATGCTGCTCCTGGAAAAAAAACATATCAAACTTCTGCGGGAGATAATTGTGAGAAACTTGATATTCAGAACAGTCACCATATTGGGAGCAAACGTTCAAACACAGTGACAGATGACCAACTATTATCAGAACAATGTAAGCGCAACAAACTGGGTGATAATGAAGTCCATACCACTCCTGAAAATACAGAAGACTCTGGCTATATTGTTGATAATGGTACACGTCATAGTAAAATTGAAAATACCTGTACGGACACTACGTGTACAAATGAAAGTGTAGATGAGAAGAAGTTGGATAGACATAGCGAGTGTGAAGAAAGTAACAGTGATAAATGTGATGATTCCTATCTATTCAAATGTTCACTGACACTTCGTCATTGTGGAGAAAACATTGAGATGGAAATGATATGGATTGATGGGCAGAATCGTGAAGTTATGCATCAAGTTATGCAGTATTTCAAAAATAAATTAAACTCTATGAACACATAAGAAATTGTGGACATCCAAAACCGGGTAGGATATATTTTAGTACAATGTGTTAACATTGTAGTGTACCTCCCTAGTTACAGATACTCCTGATGAACATTATGTTGGACATATCCCTGGTTTCTATTTAGTTGAGATATCTAAATAGTCTCTCATAATTCACATATATGAACATTTGAGTTTAAACAAATGAGACTTGTATGAATATAAATGATTGAACTGAATTATCTACCTAGTTATCAGGAAATATATTTTAGAGGAATTTTTTTCTGTTTGAATCATCTCAGAGATTTGGAGTACATGTATATACTAACCCTATACAAGCATTCTATGGGAGTAATCATATTTGTATAGAGAAAGCTAAGCCCAAGAAACCAGGAAATTATCTACTATATGTAGATATGCAAAAAAAAAACATGATATATTTTGTCACATCTAAAGGTACTAAACCATCTTTGATCTTAGAAAACTGATATTGATCAAAGTAGTTTTTGTTCACTTGATCCTGTATTAGGACTTTTACATCTCAAATATACTTTTGCTACATCCCTAAATTGAGTCTTTGATTTTTACCCCTCGGGCAAATTTTGCCCAAAGGGTATTGTCGTCGTCTGTCCGTCTTTCATGTGGACACGATATCTCAAGAAGGATTATAGCCAGGCATTGTAAATTCATATCATGTATGCATCTGGTGAAGGGTCAGAAGCCTATTGAAATGACCGACCTTGACCTAATTTATCAAGGTCAAATTCTGTTATTTGCTATATTTTTTGAAGGATTAAATCTTGGATCTCCGAATTCATATTACATATGCATCTGGTGATTGACTAGAAACCTATCCCAGTTGAGGTGTGCCGAAGATGACTGACCTTGACCTATTTTATCAAGGTCAAATTCTATTCACTGCAATATTTCATGATGGATTGTATCTACATTGTCCAAATTTATACCTCATATGCCTGGACCTGAAATCTATTGAATATCACTGACCTTGATCAATTTTATAAAGGTCAAATTATATTTGTCAAGTCTAAGATCTCTGAATTCATGTTCCATATGCAGTTAAGTTAGAATAGACCAGAAAATTGTTGAAGATGATAAAATTACTTGATTTGATTATTAGCTATATAGAAGAGTATTTAGAGTTAAGAATATGGTTATGCTCTACCAGAACGTCAGTGCAAAATTTTCCCCATCAATTAAGACCTTGGCAAAAGCTGGCCTGGCTCAACGTCCAATGTATTTCTAAAATGTGAGAACTACAGTTAACCCCACTAGATTACATTTTTGTTAACCTACATGATGTCAAAGTTCTAAAAATACATCTTATGCAATGCAAGACTGCTAAGTGTAGAAAATAACTTATATGGCCGAGGGGTATTGAAGCTCATTGGGCTATTTTTATTAGATTGTTAGCAATTTGTCATCATGACACAAGAGGTCAGTCAGTATCACAAAGAATATTTAATACACGAAAGGGTTCTTTATAAATCTATTGTGCCTCTGAACGTTTCAAGGAATTGAGGGACCAAACTTGAAGGTTAGGTTGAAAAATATCTCATTCAATGCCCAATCAATATAATACTGACATGAAAAATCTGAAATTTGGTGAAATGCCAACAGAAAATCCGGGTAAATTTATATATTTATCTGAGTATCCTATGATAATGGTGAGGATTACTCTCCCGTGCCATAATTAAGTTAACAAAATGGCTGACGTTGACAGCAGAGCATTATTGTCATGCTTAAGTTGCAGGCTGTGTTAAGTTGAATTACTGAAACCAAGTCCTCCAAAACCATGGGAAAACTTCGAGAGGTTTATAAACCACAATTAGTTTCCAAGGGTCTGCATCTTCAAATCAATTTGAAGACAATTCTTTCGTCTATCCATTACTATAAATTTTGTACGAAACGGTTCACTAGAACTCAATATTTTGAAAATAACTCCACTTTTTTTTCTGTGTCTTTTTATCTGCATTTCTGATGGTCAAATTTGAGGCGTAAAACTCGTACTTCTGTTTCAATGGAGATTTCTCTAATATCCGGTTCACCAAAATGTTCAAAATTTGGCAAAAGTCATCCCTTTTTGATTCACCTATAATATAATAACAGTTGTAATGCTGCACCGCTTGTACAAAGTGAGAAATCCTTGCCAAGATGACACCTGCTCGAAAGCAGACGACACATCGATGTTTACATTGAACAGTGCTTTCAAAATGAAATCTATACCCGCACAGACACTCTATCTCGCATTCCAGTATTTTTTATTTAAATAAAATTGGTCAGGAGTTCTGTTTTTGAACCCCCAAGATATGTGATATTATTTGTAACACTGGCCGTCGACCATTTTGTGAACTTTATTAAGACGCGGGAGTGTAGATGTCTTGCAACATATCATATATGATATGGTGGGTGGTGGTGGAATGTCACTCACCCAGAATGCTGCATTTTTGCTAAAATGAAACTTATATACCCTATGAAATTTTAACATGCTGAAGCAGTCTTTGACAAGTTGACAACATTTAGAATGAAAACACCTAGAAATTTGAAGATTTGTAGGGGCACAGCTGGTACACAATTTTCAGCAGGCTCATCAAGAATGTATCGATTTATTTTTGCCCCCTCTGATTAGAGGGGTATATACACATCACTTTGTCCGTCTGTCCGTCCATGTGGCCAAACTATATGTAGCCTTATCCAGAAAATGATATCCCCCTTGCACCACCAGAGGTGCAGAAAACTTCCAGTAAGTACCAAAGGCCCTCATAATTAGTTTACGTTAAACTTATTAACTGTTCAATTATTCTAGAATATTAAATTTGATACAAGAACTATCGATTATATGTAAAAACTGTAGAACATCTTCCCCGTAATAAAATAGTTTTTCAAACAAATAGTACAACTAGTTTCCAGAATTTCTGGGACCTTTGGTAATCAATAGTACCATGGCAAAATCAAATGTATGCTCGAAATTCTTGACGCACAGAAACCTATCGGTAGAATTTCAGGTGTCAAATAAATATTTCTCTGCCATTTTTATACGCCCGCCACAAAGGCGGACGTATTATGTGATGGCGGTTTCCGTCCGTCTGTCCGTCCGTCCCCCGTGTCCGGTCTATATCTCTGGATGTTTTCTACCCACAGTTGCAATTTTTTGTGAATGGATACATCAGGTGGAGACAATGTGTCGCGTACCGAAATTCAGGTCGAGGTCAAAGGTCACTGTTGCCTAAAAATCAGGAAATCATTGATCATCGATAGTTTTCCATCTACAGTTCTAATTTTTGGCGAGTGGATGCCCTAGGGGGAAACGATGTGTTGCATGCCAAGGTCAGAGGTCAAAGGTCAGTGTGAATGAAAAATCAGGAAATTTCTAATTTTTTGTGAGTGGATTCAATAGGGGGAAATGAAGTGTTGCATATCAAAATATAGGTCAAGGGTCAAAGGTCATTGTGACCCAAAAATCAGGAAATTATTAAAAATAACTTTTTTTTGTGTCAGTAGATACATTGGGGGGGCTCAATGTGTCCCATATTAAAATGTAGGTCAAGGTCAAATGTCAAGGTCACTGACCCCAAAATCGTGAAATTGTTAAAAATCTTGATTTTTTGTGTCCATTGAGAGATTACGGGGAGATGGTTTGTCATGTACCAAAATTTAGGTCAAGGTCACTGTGACTCCAGAATCAAGAAATCTTTGAAAAGTACTTTTTTTTGTGTCAGTAGATACATTATGGGGACATGATGTGTCACGTACCAAAATGTAGGTCAAGGCCGAATATCAAGGTCACGGTGACCCCCAAAATCATGAAATTCATAAAAATCGTGATTTTTTTGTGTCCATTGATACATTGACGGAAGACGATGTGTCATGCACCAAGTCAAGGTCAAAGGTCAAGGTCACTGTGACCCCAAAGTCAGGAAATCATTAAGTCACATTTTCATATGCCTGTCGAAGACGAGGTCATGTAATGCGATGTTGCTTTCTGTCCATTCATCCATGCGATATCTCTAGTTTCAAGGTATGGAATGGTATCAGATACCTTACTCGCATGGCGAAGAGGAGACATACATCAATTTGTCAAATGTCAAGGTCACAGTCCCCCAGAATTGAATCAAGTTTAGCTGACTATATGTGTTAGGTTGGAATATTCAGAGTTCTCTCCCCTACATGTATATGGCATTTGTCCTGTGGAGTTGTCTCCCATGTTTGAAACAGCTACATTTAGTTAAACTGTTGTGAAATAGAAACCATACATTTAGTAGTTTAACGTGGAGAGGGGTCCTTTATGAACTTCATACCCGTTTATCAACTCAAGAACAAAGGTTTACATCATCACTTTCTTCTTCCTTCATGAAAAATTCTCTCGTCTGAAAGAAATCCATTTGCAGGAAAAGTACTATTTTCTTGTGTTTGACTATTGTCGATTTCATTGTGGGATATGTGAGCTCTCCAAGGTCACCTAGTTTCCAAGAGTTAAGCTCATTTTAGTTTATCATTCAATTTTAGATGTGATATGTTACATTCTCAGAAGCACAAAATTGTAGACCTTTTTCCGGATTGCTAGCTACCAATTGGAATCAAGGCGATTAAACAACCTTGAAATTTGGACCAATGTAATTCCAGATATACGGGTGTATATTGAAGCCCTTTGGGCTCTTGTTGGATCTATGCAATGATGAAGGATGACCATATGTGCATCTTGATGCATTGGGCACATGAAAAAAAGTTAACCCTTTCACCAATTTACCTCTGGGTTTGGCTTTGTCTTGGCTACATGTAGGTGTACATTTTTCAATGGAGTGATCGGTGAAAGGGTTAAGTACGTTTTCATTTCAAGCGCCGTGTCAAGGGAGGTCCGACTACTCTTGATCAAGAAGTGTGATTGAACTTTTATGAAAAGCAAAAACTCCAGTCAAGTGAGGTTACACTTGAACTTTCAAGTGTAAAAATTGCCTCAAGTGAGGTTTTATAGAATAGGCCCCAGATTACATGTTTCAGGCCCTAAATAAACTTCAAAGAACACAGACAATTTCATACAAATAATTTACTATATTTACATTTCATTCAATAAAAATAACAGAATCTGATACATGGAGAATATACAATTGTATTCTTATAATAATGAGGTTATTTAAAGATCTTTACACATGTATACTAGTATATCATTATCCTAAACAAATATATAAAGACTGATCATGCAATGAGATACAGCATAGACAATGTCACTTGAGCTGTCTTTAGTGCTGATTCATGTACAATTACCCTTTTTTCTTCTAATTTTTTTAACAGCATTTTTAGACTTAGAAGCAGAAAACAACAATCTTTATGTCAACTGAGACTACAAACTGTGGCATGGATATGTTATTTTATTTCAAGAACTGACAAGAGAGCTAGTGAAATTTGAAGAATGTTAGCAGAATTTCTCTCTGCAGATGCCTGAAGTTAACTTTTGCCGTTTGAATAATTAGAAGAAATAGGGTACAGTACATTTTAAACCAGATCAGTCTTTCATGTAAGTTTCTATCGATCAGGGTTTTGTATTCAAGGACATTCAATCGTCCCCACAATTTGGGATAAATCTGATCAATCTACTTAACGAATCTGATCAATCTATCTAATAATCTGATCAATCTATCTAATAAATCTGATCATTATTCAAATTAGTATAAATAGAGGACCTCAAGGCATTGTCCATGCAATTTCATCATTTCATAAAGCAGACCTAGTTTGTACAAAATATCTTTCATCTACCTCACAAAGAGAAATATATTGTACATGGTTTTAACCCCTAGACAATACTCTGGCCCACCAAATAGGATCACAATATTATAAAGTATGATAAAGTGTCCAGCAGCTGTTGAATTTCTATTCATTGATTGGGTCAACAGGATGGCCAATATGATTCTGTTATTGGACATACAATCTGATCAATTGATAAATAACTGGAAAAGTTATTTCGAATCAATTTAGATCTGTCATATTTCATTACACATGTAGATGAAAGCTGCTGTGTTCAAACTCGTGTACAAACTGAATTGGAGATTATACTACTGCAAATGATCGGGGGTGGTCTGCTGGAGTGGTATCTTGCATGGCTGAAATCAACTACATGGATGCAGTACATTCATCTGAATAGTACACTCGGCAACCCGAGCTGGCTACTGTATGCTTCAGACACTGATAATCACAACAATGCACATGGAATACACAAACTGGTCATAAGTGTGCAGAGTGTACAGGATATTTCAATCCAGTCCTGTAGGGTTTGGGTGGAAATGGCAGAAGGTTTTTCTTTGATATTCTAGGTTCAGGTATGTAGGGTACAAAAATCTCTTTCATTCAAGAATATTTTGCACAAGAATATTCTGTATCACAAGCTGGTGAGGGAGATATGAATATGTTAGGCTATATATTGTATGTATGTACCATATGACTCAAGGTGAAATCGGTGATGATATTGTTAATGTGTAAACCAAAAGTTCCTTTCTAGAAAGCCTTCTGGTGGTGAAATTTGTCCATTCTGGCGTACACAAGTCTCGAGGAAGTTTTGTAACCTAGTCACAGGACCACCAGACAGAACAGTGCTGTGAATTCTAGGCAGATAATCAGTCAGGAGGTGATGCAGTAATTTCTGGAATTGTCGGTTATATGTCTGATAGAGAGCATGCCCGGTGACCTGTAAGAGGTCATAGATCATGGTGGCTGTGATGTCAGGTTGAGGGGTCATGTTCATCACATTAGTCAGCCATCGCCAGGCATGTTCTATACCGTGAGGATGCGGGCGATTAGTCCTAGGAGAACATGACACCATGATAGCGGCATACAATCGCATGATTCCAGACATCCGCTTCAGGAACTTATCCTGTTTTTCAACATTCCCGTTTTCAAACTTGTAGCCCTGTGCCCTGAAACAGAGTAAGTCTAATGGTTATAACAAGAAATCAAATCATAATGAAAACCCCGAGCGGTCCATGTCCCCCACCCTAGATACCATAGACAGTATGACAACAGGAAATATTTATAAAATGGTTGTACTTAAATTTGTACATTGAATGATGGGAACTTTTGTTTGTGTATTGAGTGCTTAAAAAATTTGTTATATTATCTGAGAATTGAAAAGAAATTATTTTACAGTTATATCAGTTTTAATGAGGAAATGGAATTGTTTCGAAATACGAGATAGTTTGAATTCTGAAATGTATTGTAAACAGTGTGAAATATGGTAAATAGCAACAGGCGATATGTATAGATCATGTCATGAAGGTTGCTGAAAACAAGCAAATGTTATGCAGCCATTGCTACTCTTATACTGAATGTCAGTTGGTGAAATAGTTCCTCGGTCATTGCAGTCACAAGCTTAGAATGGCCGAATCTGGGGTCAAGGCCATGGTGGCCATATTGGATTATGCAGATGGGTGAAAAACAATCCTAGCCATCGTCTCACTCATACCAAGTCACTGTCCAAGATTGAAGTCAATCAAACAAATTGTTCCAAAGTTATTGCAGTGACCAGCTTATTTAGCATGGCAGCCATATTGGATTATGCAGGTTGCCGAAAACCAATCCTAGCCATCATCTCACTCATACCAACTCACTGTTCAAGTTTGATGTCAATTGGATAAATAGTTTTTGAGTGATTGCAGTCGCAAGCTTAGGTAGCATGGCTGAATAGGGTCAAGGCCTTGGTGGCCATATTGGATTACGCAGCTTGCCAAAAAACAATCCCAGCCATCCTCTCACTCATACCAACCCACTGCCCAGGTTTGATGTCAATCGAAAAAAATTTTTTTGAGTTATTGCAGTCACAAGCTTAGGTAGCATGGCTGAATAGGGTCAAGGCCTCGGTGGCCATGGCAGCCATATTGGATTACGCAGGTTGCCGAAAAACAATCTCAGCCATCTTTTCGCTCATACCAACCCACTGTCCAAGTCTTATGTCAATCGGACAAATAGTTTTGGGGTTATTGCAGTCACAAGAAAAGTGTAATGGAATGACAGAATGACGGATGGAGCAAATGCCAAAGTCCTAATGAAGGACAATGAAGAACTAATATAGTGAGTCAATAATGTGTGAGCCAGTGACTGTGATCCAACTCAGCCTTGCAGTAACAACGTTATATCTATATTCATTTCATTAGAAGAATTGCATACTGTATAATATGGATTGCATTTACACCAGTCATATCAATAGTAATGTACAATGTGGCTACATGACTGACACCATCTACTGTCTCGGGGGTTGTACTCCTCAGATAACATTACACATATTTATGCTTATCCCTGCACTTAAAAATTTCATTTGCAAAACATTGTTTTACTCGACTAATATACTGAACTGTTTTACTGATAGAATTTTTTTTTAATTCAATCCAGCAAATAAACATGGTCAACATTTTCATAGGGTGTGGCCGCACTTTAACACTGCCATACATGCTTCATAATACAGCTGATTGGGATAACATAGGTATTTCAATGGCTCTCAAGTATTTTAGAGAACTATCCTATCACTGAATAGACCTGAAATCTGATAATGTAGGCCCCCAACATCCATGACAATTAAATTTCACTTCTATCCCTTGATGTAATGCAGGCCCCAAACACTCATGACAATTAAATGGCTTTGGGGATGGTTATACAATTCAATTAGCCTGTCACCTCCCTCATGTAAGATGACATCAACTTAATTGCCAGTGCGAGGTCCCTGGGCTGGCAAAGTTGGAAGAGCATGCTTTAATTTGGTGTATCGGGTTACATACAGGACTTCACGGCTTGCAAAACACAACTGTGCATTGAAAATTTAGTTAGTTTCGTGTTACATAAGCAATGCTATATTTCTGGATAAGTGATCACCTGTTATGCAGATGAATGAATGCACAATTTATCAGTGATTGAAAGAGATATAATACGTCATCAGGGTTCAGGTCCATTGTAATAACACGAGCCTTTGGTCTTGATTTCCACCGAAATTGAGACTATGCTATTTCTAGATTCATATACAGTACACAGTATTCTCTATCAAGCCACATAACAGAAGAGAAGATCTTTATATAATAGCAAACCTACTGGAGATGTTGTTGTGTGGTTTGGCCCTGGAGCTGTGGTACATAATATGGGACGATATATGGACAGGCAGCATGGAACTGAGCTAACAACAGGTCCCCCAGGTCGGGCTGTTCTGACCACACCCCCACTGTTACCATAGCGATGGCAAATGCAGATTCATGTTTGGAAGTCACTTGCTCGTCTCCTTTTTTCTGTTCGGTAAGATATAAACAGATGATGTCTAGAACATTTGGGGTCGGCAGTATTTGAAAGGTTTGTTAAATTCTCAATTTTATCTCACCATGGATGACAAGGTTTTGATAGAAAAATCAATACATTTTTATGAACTACGGACAATTACGTAGAAACAAATTAGCATCTGGCACTGTTCAGATGTTTATCCTGAACCATAAACAACTTTTAACAAGTAGTTTTGATTCTTAGGCCAAACTTTCCAATAGTTATCATTTACCAGATCTGTACAATGGTACTCACCACCAACATTTTGGTCAATAGATGTTTACAGAAAGTTATTCCTTGAGGATGGTCCCTCGCGGACACTCGCTTTGACCCCATCTCTACAGGTAGACCCCCTAGCAGCTGACACAGACGGAAGAGCTTGTCACGTAAGTGTTCTCCGCCAACAGGGGAGATGGCATTGACAGGAGTGTTGACAGCTTTCACCAGCTCAAATTTGTACTTTTTCATCTGCAATTGGATTAAGGGATAATTGTGTTTGACTGGAGGGAAGAAACTGACACATGTTATTTGAAAGCTTACCCTTTCCACTCCAAGCTAGCTATAGAAAGCTTACGAGAGTTTGTGCATAAATACCTTAATTAGATTCATTTCCAATATTAAAGGATTTTTTTTATATAAAATCATCAACTACATTTAAAAATATTGAAAAAATAAAAGAAAAAATGTACTAATCAAGACTGCAATGTAACCATTCACAGAGCCAGCAGGACATTAGGCAACTTAGAGGAAATGCTCTAATGATTCAATCACAGGAGGTGCATTTTCTCACCTCAAAATATAGGGGTGATCAAATTCAATAGAACAGAAAGTTGATGCAATAACAGGATGATCTTATCTAAGCAGTTTCTCCTACATTTAGGAGCTGATCAAATTTATTAGAATCACTAATCAAAATTCAAAGCAGAGGGGGGGGGGGGGTGATTGCACTGAGTAGACTAAATTATTGGAGTGTGTAATATAAATAAATATTTTCTTTTTGTTTTCTTTAATAGGAATTTAGAAGTCGGTGTATAGAACACAAGGCTACTCTATGGATAACAACTTCTTTATTGCTGTGGAGCTGACGTTTCGTTGGAGTTCATACTACTACTACGTTTCGTATGTAGTTCATTAGCTTTGAAAAAGTTGGAAGTGTCTCCAACAAAACGTCAGCTCCACAGCCATAAAGAAGTTGTTATTCATGGAATAGTCTTGTGTTATATGTAAATATTAATGGGGGACTTGTATAATACCAATTATTCAATCAGATTATGTGATTGCCACTTCCTGTTTGTCAATTTTGACCCAGTTAGCCAATCACGTGACAGAACTAGCATGTCCTATTGTGCAGGCCTCCCACTGTCCTATAGCTATACCACTGGTAACAGCATTTACCAGACCATGAACTATGGGTCCTTGGTGACATAACACTAACGTAACATGGAGAGTGGAACAGTAACGTAACATGGAGAGTGGAACATTAACGTAACATGGACAGCGGAACACTAATGTAGTCAGTACCTTATAATAAATAAATTTATTGAGAATCCTTCAATACCTGAGGATCATTCGTCATTGCCTCTAATGAACGTTCAACATTGGCCAGATTTTGTTGTAGTTTGACATAGTCTTCAAAGGCATCTTCTGGAGCAACCTGTAATTCTTCAGCTAGAAAAAAATCAGAAAGAAATTAAGGTATGGAAGTATGGAAATACAATTGAAATAGCAGTATACATTAACTTCAGAAGCATTTCAAGGCCCCCTCATCATTGTTATTTTAATAAATACAACTTTAGATGTTATTCTGACCAAGGCATGCTTTACCAAAGAAATCACACAAATCATTGAGCTGTATAGAAAGAGTAACTTTGGATTCATGTAGTTTTTGCGAGACTGTCTGTCACAAGCAAAGCTTGTTAACTATCACTATGAAAACAGCAACTTATGTTTTGATGTTGTTAAAGGTGAAATGCAATGGTTATTAGATTCTCCTATTTATGATTTATACAGGTTGAATAATATCAGAAATATTGATTTATGTACGTCATTTAGTTTGATTGGAAGTAATTTGTCTGCTGGTAGGTTTTAAAAAGTTGGTACACCAAGCCCAGCTGTCAGATTTGCAAACCATCATCGTTTAGCTTTCCCTGATTGTGAGGTCACGTCAGACCAGCCACCCACAGGCTGAACGTTACAACATTGATGTCGGGTCAGGTTGTCTGCTGTAACGTCACAAACTAGCATTGACCAAGCTTTTCTCAAGCTTCTAGGAGACAAAATATTTCAAATAAACCAAATGAAGTAGAGGCTGATATTTCCATCATTGACTAAACCCAATAAGAATATAAAAAAAACAACTCAAAACCTTTGCATTTCACCTTTAAGTACACACCTAGCAACAAGCATGTAAATATGTACAATATAATAAAACAAGAGCCCAAGGGGCTTCAATATACACCCGTATATCTGGAATTATATTGGTCCAAATTTCAAGTTTGTTTAATAGCCTTGATTCCAATTGGTAGCTAGCACACCAGAGAAAGGTCTACAATTTTGTGCTTTTGAGAATGTAACATATATCACATCTTATACTTGATTCAGTTTTGGGTGACTGTGACCTTGACCTTTGATCGATTGATGTATGGCTCCTCTTTGCCATGCGAGTAAGGTATACTCAAAGTTTGGTACCAATCCATACCTTGAAACTAGAGTTATCGCATGGACAACAAATGTTAATGGATGAATGGATAGAACGCAACATCGCATTGCATGACCTCGTCTTCGACAGGCATACGAAAATGTGACTTGTAATGAATTCCTGATTTTGGGGTCACAGTGACATTGACCTTTGACCTTGACCTAAATTTTGGTACAGGACACATCGTCTTCCCTCAATGTATCAATGGACACAAAAAAAATTGTATCTGCCGCTACGTGGCACTGTGATCAGCATACTCGAAGGTCTCAAAGGTGTTAACAACAACAACACCACGTGGTGGCATGCTCCCGGCGCCCGTGAAAGGTAAACTTGGTATCGTTTTCACGGTAAGATCATCCGATGATCGTAATTCGATTGAGTTTATTTCGTAATTTGGGCCTTCAAATTAACTTCGGCCATGTCTG
This sequence comes from Hanleya hanleyi, assembly GCA_036873755.1. Classification (NCBI taxonomy): domain Eukaryota; kingdom Metazoa; phylum Mollusca; class Polyplacophora; order Lepidopleurida; family Hanleyidae; genus Hanleya; species Hanleya hanleyi. The sequence goes on along the minus strand of JAVTVY010048179.1, from coordinate 84,862 downwards.
GCTAATTGAGTTTTCCACGAAAAATTGAGTATTTGTCCAGTAAAACGAAAGCAATTGAGTTTCTTGCCATACGAATTGAGTTTTCAAAAATTTTTTACCACCGAATACCGGTGGTAAAAAGTGACTTGTATGAATCCCTGTCCCCCCTAGGGCATCCACTCACCAAAAATTAGAACTGTAGATAGAAAACTGTCAACGATCAATGATTTTCTGATTTTAGGCAACAGTGACCTTTGACCTCTGACCTCGACCTTAATTTTGGTACGCGACACATCGTCTTCACCTAGCGTATCCACTCACAAAAATTTGCAACTGTGATTAGAAAACGTTCACAGATGTAGACCGGACACGAACACTTCAGTGATTTCCTGTTTTTTTAGGCCAGTGACCTTTGACCTCTGACCTCGACCTTCATTTTGGTACGCGACACATCGTCTCCCCATAGGGTATCCACTCACCAAAAATTAGAACTGTAGACAGAAAACTGTCCCAGATATAGACCGGACACGGCGGATGGACAGACGGACGGAAACCACCATCACATAATACGTCCGCCTTTTGGCGGGCGTATAAAAACTTACTCAAGGAAGCACCTCTTGTACGTTGACTCGGCGCAGAAACTGATGCGGCTGAAGCTGTACTTAACCCAGCAGCCTGCTGGAAAGTGATAAAAATGCAAAATTAGCTGAAAAATACAAAAATTCTTCACTCTATAATAAGTTATTAGGTGCTAAATATATATAGGACTGCAGAGAACAAAGCGGTCTTGACCTATACATTTAGGACCAAATGAAGGTTTTTTTTATTGTATGATCAGACATTGTACAGATTCATAGGAAGGACAACAAATAATTTGATTCTATGGAGTATGAAGAAATATCATTGGCTTACCTGATTTTGCTGATTATTATTGATGTTTTGTTGTTTGGCCTGTTGTTGCTGCTGCTGTTGTCTCGCCTGATCCCTCTTTCTTTCCTCCTCACCCTTTCTGTTGGCCTCCTCTACAAATACAATAGACAGAAGCTATCTCATTGACTGACATCTTCTAAATTCCTCCACAGACCAATACAAAAATATATCAAATACAGCATATCAAATACCAAAGTTACTGGATATCAAATACCAAAGTTACCAGATATCAAATACGTGATATCAAAGTTTACCAGTGTGGTAGATCTCTCTTGTTACATTGGAGTTTCTACATAAAATAGCCCAATGGGCTCCATTACACCTCGGCTATCATTTATTGTCTACACTCGGGAATCATGCATTGCACAAAATGTAGTAATAAGACTTTGACAACATCATGTAGGTCAACAAAGATGCGATGTATTAGGGTCGACTGTATACTGTCTCATTTTAGAAATTATACATCTAGGACATTGAGCCAGGTCAACTTTTATCAAGGCCTTAATTGATGAAAAAAAATTTGCACTGAGTTTCTGGTAGGGCATGACCAAATTATTAGCTCTAAATATACTCTTCTATATAGCTCATAATCAAATCAAGTAAATTTGATCTTGGATATATAGACATCTTGGAAAATTGTTGAAGTTCAGTGATCTAAAGTTTTCCAAGATCAAATATAGTACGGTAATTCCCCTAATAATTCGATCACCGGAAGTGCTGCAAAAATGGTTTATATCTGGCAACATTCCTCATAGCACCAGCTACAAAGTGTCACATTTTGTCATTATATGACCTTTCTTCAGTTTGAATGAAGAATGGGAATGTTACTTATTCTCTGTGTTGGAATAACAGAGCTGAAAGATGAACTTCCTGTGATTGAATTATTAGGGGAATTACCGTAATTTGATCTTGGAAAATTGTTGAATTTCTGTCACCTTCAACAATTTTCTGGTCTATTCAAACTTAATTTCATATGGAACATGAATTTGGAGATCTTAGACTTAACATACAGAATTTGACCTTTAAAACATAGGTCAAGGCCAGTGATATTCAATACACTTCAGGTCCAGGTATATGTAGTGTAAATGTGGACAGTGTAGATAAAATTTTGCATGAAATATTGTACTAAATAGTATCTGGCCTGGATAAAATAGACCAAGGTCAGATCTGGACCATCACCAGATGTATACATATTATTAATTTGGAAAGCCTAGCTATATTTCTTCATGTTTTATCATAATAAATGGTGTATGACCTTGAAAAAAATAGGTCAAGCTCAGTCAACTTGGATAGGCTTCTGGTCAATCACCAGTTGCATATGTAATATGAATTTGGAGACCCTAGCTTAATCCTTCAAAAAATATAGCAAATACTAGAATTTGACCTAGATAAAATAGGTCAAGGTCACTTATTTCATGCATACATGGTATGAATTCACAAACCCTGGCTATAATCCTTCTTGAGATATTGTGTCCGTAAGAAAGATGGACAGAGGGACAGACTGACAGACAGGCGGCGTGGACGACAACAACCATTGATCATCCATGGAGACCTTGACATTGCAGGCCCGCAGCAATGTGGGGTTCAGAATGTGTTAATGATTTTTTGTTTCTACACATAGGCAAACCCCACTATGCACCCCTTTCCTTATAAAACAAAGCCTCTGATGCATCGTGTGACAATACCATATACAGCATTAATCCTTCAGTGTCTAACGGAAGTTTCAGACATGAGAGTTTCACCAGTATTTTTGCATGTTACAGCATATAAAGGCCCATTCTCCCCGATGCGATTTGTAGAAACAACTCGGCGGGGGAATCCCCCAATTTGTAGCATTCAACTAATCACATGAAATAGGACCTGTTCTATTTCATACGACTTGCGCAGCATGTGGCTGAAACCGTAAGAGTGTTCTCACGATGCAACTGAGTTGTACGCAACAAGTTGTTACTATAAATCGCACTGTGAAAATGGGCCTTAAAGGTGAACTGAAAAGCTTTCCAATGTTCTGTTGAAATGTCATAAAACAAGAACTTCTATAGTTGTTACAAATATGTGTGGTAATAGTTCTGTGGGTTATTGTTTTATTTTGGGTATATGAGAGGTCAAAACTTATACCACCAGAAAACGAGAGCCAGAACTTTTAAAAACGTCATCCCTTGCCTCCCGTTGTTTTTGGAACATCATGACGTTATAGTGGTCCTCACTCATTCATCCGACGTAGCATGACGTCACATTTGAATAAAACTTGAATGAAGGAGACCGCTATAACGTCATAACGTTCTACAAACCAAGAGAGACAAGCGATGCAGGTTTTCAAGACGGATTTATAACAGGATAAATTAAATATTGTTATTAGTACAATTTTGCAAAATATATTTGCCCCAAAAACGTATAAAAGTTATGTCACATAAGACCAGATGTATATCAGCAACAATTTAGATAAAATTAAAAGCCTTGCAGTTCACCTTTAAGTAACATCCAAATACTCACCAAATAAGGGGGAGAGGTACTCAAGGGCATTCTGGGCCTGTTGATAGACGAGGTGTAGTTTCTGGACATGATCTAAGCTGGCCTCTGTATAATTGGCCTGGTTAATGATATTGTCAGCTTTGTGTTTTAGCTGACCCAGGAAACCTTCCAGGTTCTTGGCTGTGTCTGGCAGATGTTCTTTGTTGGCACAGGACTTATAAATCTGCGATAGATCATCTCTAGTTTTACGTAATGCTGTGTATATTTTCATCAGAGTTTGCTTTCTCTTCAGTCCCTCCTCTTCTCTGTAAATACATGTACTGAGCTTGTACTATCAACATCCATCACATGTGCTTTAGCCACGTAGATATTCAACATCAAATGAATTACACTTGAGTGAGTCTGAACTGCTCCAGAAAAAATGTACATCGGTTTGGGTGGGTGGCTGGTAGGGGGAGGAGTGGGGGCAGGTGTCACCTCATGGGTTGTTCCCATTGGATATATAGTCGAAAATATATGGGTGGTGGGGGTGAAAAAAAAATGCCTTTTTTTATGGAACAGACGGAGAGATTTTGAGCAAATTTTCCTTCTCTGCCACCATCCCTTAACAAATCTTGAATACATTAATCTCTAGATTCACAGGCACTATCTTTAAATGATGAGGGAAGGAGGCTTTTATTTTACTATTATTTTTTGTGTTTCTTTCACACAAACCAAATATATATCCATTATTTCCTGGCTAACAGATGCAGTTTAATACAATTCTGTACAATTCAACAATACTACATGTATTTCTCGGAAATAAAAATAAAAGAACTGCTTCTGCCCAAGAACACTATTTGGGAAAACTTTCATAACAATCATTATATACAAGTACCGGTACTGTACTTACTGACGCTTGGCTTCCTCCTCAAGTTGAACTTTCTTCCCTTCAACAGTTTTCACTATGCCATCTAGAAACTGAAATACACACAGAACACATGGAATACACATGTATACAAAACTAATTTCCGGTGAGTTCAATAATATAATATTGATAACTAGCAAAATAAAAATAAAAAATTATGGTTAGAATTTTCTGCACAAATTTTAACACACCATCTACCTGTGAAAAAAGATATTCTGTTCTGAATTCCATGCAAATTATTATACAACATAGACATATTGCTTTCATACCACTGTTAAATTGGAAGACATCTATCAACAATCCTTCCCCATGTACAATCTGAGCCAGTTTAGGGGGCCCATGCCTCACAGTCAAAACATGGACCATGCAAAGCACGGAGAACCACTTGGCCTTGAAGGTATCTAAATAGACTCTGGTTGACGAACAAGCAGTTGATGGCAACAGACAATGGTGTCTAATTGAGATTTTAACCTATAGTGACCCAGAAAATATAGGTCAATTTGATTTAGTTTTGATAGGCTTCTGTTCCATGACCACATACCTGTGTTATTTGAGTTTGGTGCTGATTTATATTTTTCAAGGTACATGAATGATGGTAACAATAAAACAAAGTTGGATACGTTGTGTGAGAACATTATATACTTATTAACTTGTGACGGAGTCAATATCATGAAACCTGGACCGGAGGCCAGACTTGGCCAAGCAGACCTGACCGAGACCGAGTTCATTAACTACAGTGAATTATCGCTAGGACGCCAGACTAGCGCATGGTGCTACTACTCCTTTCCAAAAAAGCTATTTGGTGAATACTTTCTGTCAGGCAGCTGTGTATTATCAATCAGATACAATTTTATGAATAGTTTATAGATAAATCTACAAAGCTGCTTCCAATCTGACTAGAATAATACTGAGAATTTAAACTTTCACACGCGTTTTCCGCAATGTACGAGGTGAACTCTTCGTCACAAACCATGGCTGTTTTGATACAATGTAGCCACTGTCTTTACACACTTCATTCATAAATCCTATTTGGGTCATGGTAAACTCATTTGACTGGATGATATCGACGGCGTAAAGTTACTCCAGTTTTGAGATGAGAATGAAATGGATTACTCGGGCAGTGCAGATAGAAATTTACTTATAACAAATTATTATACCTCTCAAATATTCAGGAGACAGAAACGTATGCTTACAATCGAGGGACGGGAGTATTTATATCCATCCTTCTTTCTCAACTCAGCAAAGAATTTTATAGAGGAATTCGCCACGTTGTTCTTTCGTTATTGACGAAAGACTATCGAATTCAATATCTTTTGCTTGACAGTAGACCCGTGATATTGATATAGACGTCTATATAACATTTTATGCATTCTTACTGTCCCTATTTTGTAACAGTTCTTGTAGATTTTCATCGGACAAATCTACGAAGCGACCACCGTCAGCCATGTTGCAGGCAGACGGTACTTGTAAACAGTGATCACATGATCACAATATTGACTCTGGACCTCACGCGCTCCGCCTGACACATAAACAGATGGGTCAGTGATTGAAAAATATTGACTCATGGCTGGGTAAATTTCAACCAATGAAATACCAGAAAACCCTCACGAATATTCAAAAGGTATAATAAATGTAAGTATGTACATGATCATAACACTCCAGTGACTATTCTGACTCAATTATCCCTGAAGACAAACATATGTGTTCTGTGAAAGTTCAGCAAACCTAGGCCGTATCATTGTTTTGTATCTTGTCTGTTGCCACGAGGGGAAGATTAATTTCCTCTGCATGACGACTGTACATGGATAGTCACACATGTCCAGCTAATCATATCGTAGTTCGTTATATCATCGCTATATGGCCGAAATAGCACTGAATGTGAGGTTAAACCCTAACTCACTCACGCACACTCTGAGTTATGTTAGTTAACAACCAACTGATCAAGTGTAAAAAGGAACAACTTTGATCCCCGACCAGATAACAATAGGTCAATCTTACTTCGCGATAATGATATAGTAAACAAACCTTTTTTCTGTGCAAATGGTCATCTTTCAATTTTTGTATTCTTCGCTGAATTTCCTCATTTCTGAAAATAAAGTCATAGTATTGACTCTCAAATAGAAAAGAAAACTTTCACCACTGTATGCAGTGTTTGTTGACAAAACAACATCCTCAAACCATAGATACTAAGTTATGGGTACCTCAACGCTTAAGCTAATTACATATTGCTCTGTTCTTTAATTACCTATGGTCTCTAATAGTTCAATCACTTTTTGACCAACTTTGAACTCAATGCAAGATCAACAAGAGCCCAAAGGGCTTCAATATACACCCGTATATCTGGAATTACATTGGTCCAAATTTCAAGGTTGTTTAATCGCCTTGATTCCAATTGGTAGCTAGCAATCCGGAAAAAGGTCTACAATTTTGTGAGAATGAGAATGAGAATGTAACATATCACATCTAAAATTGAATGATAAACTAAAATGAGCTTAACTCTTGGAAACTAGGTGACCTTGGAGCAAGAACCGAGAGCTCACATATCCCACAATGAAATCAACAATAGTCAAACACAAGAAAATAGTACTTTTCCTGCAAATGGATTTCTTTCAGACGAGAGAACTTTTCATGAAGGAAGAAGAAAGTGATGAAGTAAACCTTTGTTCTTGAGTTGATAAACGGGTATGAAGTTCATAAAGGACCCCTCTCCACGTTAAACTAGTAAATGTATGGTTTCTATTTCACAACAGTTTAACTAAATGTAGCTGTTTCAAACATGGGAGACAACTTCACAGGACAAATGCCATATACATGTAGGGGAGAGAACTCTGAATATTCCAACCTAACACATATAGTCAGCTAAACTTGATTCAATTCTGGGGGACTGTGACCTTGACATTTGACAAATTGATGTATGTCTCCTCTTCGCCATGCGAGTAAGGTATCTGATACCATTCCATACCTTGAAACTAGAGATATCGCATCCATGGATGAATGGACAGAACGCAACATCGCATTACATGACCTCGTCTTCGACAGGCATATGAAAATGTGACTTAATGATTTCCTGATTTTGGGGTCACAGTGACCTTGACCTTTGACCTTGACCTAAACTTTGGTGCATGACACATCGTCTTCCGTCAATGTATCAATGGACACAAAAAATCACGATTTTTATGAATTTCATGATTTTGGGGGTCACCGTGACCTTGATATTCGGCCTTGACCTACATTTTGGTACGTGACACATCATGTCCCCGTAATGTATCTACTGACACAAAAAAAGTACTTTTCAAAGATTTCTTGATTCTGGAGTCACAGTGACCTTGACCTAAATTTTGGTACATGACAAACCATCTCCCCGTAATTTCTCAATGGACACAAAAATCAAGATTTTTAACAATTTCACGATTTTGGGGTCACAGTGACCTTGACATTTGACCTTGACCTACATTTTAATATGTGACACATTGAGTCCCCCTAATGTATCTACTGACACAAACAAATGTTATTTTTAATAATTTCCTGATTTTTGGGTCACAATGACCTTTGACCTTCGACCTTGACCTATATTTTGATATGCAACACTTCATTTCCCCCTATTGAATCCACTCACAAAAAATTAGAAATTTATGATTTCCTGATTTTTCATTCACACTGACCTTTGACCTCTGACCTCGACCTACATTTGGCATGCAACACATCGTTTCCCCCTAGGGCATCCACTCGCCAAAAATTAGAACTGTAGATGGAAAACTATCAATGATCAATGATTTCCTGATTTTTAGGCAACAGTGACCTTTGACCTCTGACCTCGACCTGAATTTCGGTATGCGACACATCGTCTCCACCTGATGTATCCATTCACAAAAAATTGCAACTGTGGATAGAAAACATCCAGAGATATAGACCGGACACGAACACTTCACTGATTTCCTGTTTTTCAGGCCAGTGACCTTTGACCTCTGACCGCAACCTTCATTTTTGTACGCAACACATCGTCTCTCCGTAGGGTATCCACTCACCAAAAATTGGAACTGTAAATAGAAAACTGTTCCAGATATAGACCGGACACGGGGGACGGACAGACGGACGGACGGATGGACGGACAGACGGACGGAAACCGCCATCACATAATACGTCCGCCTTTTTGGCGGGCGTATAAAAATGTCCCGATATTGTTACCTTTAGCAATGACAGGTGTGAAACAACAACATTCCCCATGTGATGTTAGCTGAAGTAAGACAACACGTTTGTTTACACTGGTATTGCCTCTTATTCACAAATGCGTACACAGCAAAAATAGTGTCAGTACAGTTTCAGTACATTTCTACCAAAGTACTCAAACAGTACTGAAATATAACTGCACTGCAGCAGTACTGTTATATAATAGTAGCAATTGGGTACTGAATCATGACTGAAATTTTACAGTACTGAAACAGTATTGCTATGTAGCAGTACTATTTCAGTGCAGTTATATTTCAGTACTACTTCAGTACTTTGGAAGAAATGTACTGAAAGAGTACTGACAATATTTTTGCTGTGTACTCAACTTTGAGACAGTTTTGCCATGGTTTTAAAGTTACTTCTGATATTTGCATTTGCATTGTCAATGTTAAAGCGCTGCCCAGTGTCTGACCTTGATGTCACATGGGCAAGGACCCCATTTTGTCTCTCATTGGGCTCAATATTCTGATCTCTGGACATCTCTATTGCATAAAACAAACAAAGAAGCCCAGAGCAGTTTATCATGGTGTAGGTTATATGGTTAACATACTGTTCCTTATAATGATCCTCTGTCTTCTGTTGTACATGCTCCCATTTCTGATGCTCTTCAACCTCCAGCTTAATGAGCTCTTCTCTTTGGCCCTCCTCCAATAAGCGTGAGTTTGCATCAAACATCGCCCGTCGAAACTCAATGGCCTCCTGTTTCCAAAACACACCAGAAAAAAGGGTTTAATATCAGAAACACCACTGACATTATTTCCTACCCCAAGAAAATATTGGAAAAGTGAGAATATCGTATTCCACATCACAAAGGTAGTGACCATCATTAATAATAACCTTGAACCTACCTAAGCTACCATGACCTCAAGAACAGCCCACCTTACCTGTATATGCTCCTAACATTGAACGTACCTAAGCTAACCTGTTCTCAATAAGAACCCACCTTACCTGTATATGTACCTAACAGTGAACATACCTAAGCTAACCTGTTCTCAATAAGAACCCACCTTACCTGTATATGTACCTAACAGTGAACATACCTAAGCTAACCTGTTCTCAATAAGAACCCACCTTACCTGTATATGCACCTAACATTCAACCTACCTAAGCTATCCTGTTCTCATTAAGAACCCACCTTACCTGCATATGCACCTAAAATTGAACCTAACTGAGCTAACCTGTTCTCAATAAGAACCCACCTTAAATGTATGCACCTAAAATTGAACCTACCTAAGCTAACCTGTATATACCTGAATATGTTCCTAACCTTGGACCTACCTAAGCAATCCTGTTCTAAATAAGAACCCACCTTACCTGTATATGCACCTAACCTTGGACCTACCTAAGCTATCCTGTTCTAAATAAGAACCCACCTTACCTGTATATGCACCTAACCTTGGACCTACCTAAGCTATCCTGTTCTCAATAAGAGCACACCTTATTTGTATATGTTCCTAACCTTGGACCTACCTAAGCTATCCAGTTTGTTCTCAATAAGAGCCCACCTCACCTGTATATGTTCCTAACCTTGGACCTACCTAAGCCATCCTGTTCTCAATAAGAACCCACCTTACCTGTATATGCACCTTACACTGAACCTACTTAAGCTAACCTGTTCTCAATAAGAACCCACCTTACCTGTATATGCACCTAGCATTGAACCTATTGAAGTTATCCTGTTCTCAGTAAGAACCCACCTTACCTGTATATTCACCTAACATTGGACCTACCTAAGCTATCCTATTCGCAATAAGAGCACACCTTACCTGTATATGTTCCTGACCTACCTAAGCTATCCTGTTCTCAATAAGAACCCACCTTACCTGTATATGCACCTTACATTGAACCTACCTAAGCCAACCTGTTCTCAATGAGAACCCACCTTACCTGTATATGCTCCTAACCTTGGACCTACCTAAGCTAACCTGTTCTCAATGAGAACCCACCTTACCTGTATATGCTCCTAACCTTGGACCTACCTAAGCTATCCTGTTCTCAATAAGAACCCACCTTACCTGTATATGCACCTAGCATTGAACCTACCTAGCTAACCTGTTCTCAATAAGAACCCACCTTACCTGTATATATTCCTAACCTTGGACCTACCTAAGCTATCCTGTTCTAAATAAGAACCCACCTTACCTGTATATGCACCTAACCTTGGACCTACCTAAGCTATCCTGTTCTCAATAAGAACCCACGTTACCTGTATATGCACAGGTACATAACCTTGGTTCTCCCATGTTGACCATTTCCTGTATGATCCATACTTTCAAGCCTACCTTAGCTTTTCTGTTCCAGTGTTCCTCATATTCTTTAACAGCTAGCTCCTTCCGGGCATATTCTGGGGATGTAGTCAGGTTCAGTGAATCATTTCTGTCATTTTCAGCGAGAACTACGATTCGGCGATCTACAAAACTGTGGGAAAATAAAACAAAGACAACATTGAAAAACAGAGTATATAAACTGACTTTGAGGGGAACCCTGACAGTGTAGTATCATTTGTAGGAGAAAAGAATTGCTTAGAATTCTAAGTTCAAAGCATAAAATCTGAATGGTCAAGGTTGGCAGATCTCTGACACTATGGAGGCTATGATCGATACTCTGATCAACCTCAGCAGTACACAATAGAGTGAGGGTGTACTATCAGTGAGGCATAACATGGTTCTGATCTGCCTATAAATACTAAACATGCAAACTATCTTAATATTCATGTTAATGTATAAAGCTTACCTGGAATCGAATTCATCATTGCTGTCATTATCGAAATCAGCTTTCAGTGCCACTTTGGGTGTGGACGTCTTAATCTCCAGTTTTTCTTTATCTCTGTTACCACGGTTACCATCAGTTAGAGCTCGAGCTCTTGCAATTTCCTGTTCAATGTTGGCACTTGTAATGTATTTCTTTTGGATAGGTGATAGCTTAGGTGGGGTGGTCCATTCTTCAAGCCAGTCCTGTGAGAAAACAAAAAATATACTAAACAATGTCATGTTACCCAGCGTTGTAATGAAAAGATGTATACAGCTTATTCAAATACTCTGAAATGATGACATAATGTGGATCCTAGTTAAACAGATGAGTTTCAAGTTTACTCAAGTGACACTATTAATATCTGATTTATACTGTGACATCAATTATATAATGACAGAAAGGTGGCACCACATACACAATATGAACAGATGTGATGGAAACACAATCTCAGGCAAAGCCTTATGGCATTGTATTGCATTAATTAAATTTAGGATAATTTTATTCAGGAAGCAAATTTCAAGATGACCATCACCCTTACCGAAATTGCGGCAAGGTTGCCGCAAGTTTGCGGCAAGCTGGCCGCAACCTGATCAGTGTGCCAGAACTGTTGGGGAGAGTATGCCGCTAGTGGCAGTCCCAATTGGTGATTCCACAGTGTGCCGGTACTGGCAAACAGTATGCAGTAGAAGTGTGCTCAATGCATCGACTCCCTTAACACAGGAAGGAAGCAATCAAAGATTGCTCAATTGTATGCTCCCCCTTTCGTTTTAATCCGACACTGCCCCGTCATTGTTCTGTTCTGGTCGGAGGAGGCCTAATTTGGATAATTATAAAAATTCTGTTTCAGTCACTTTTTTCTTCATGCCTCGCATATTACATATTCCAAGTATCGACCAACAAGTAATAATACAATGTTTTGATGCAAGATGGTCGCAGCGGGCTTTCTCCAAAATCCGAAAATGTGACCTGGTTATGCGACCTACATTCCTTGGTAGTATATTGCGGTGAAATTATGAAGCGATTAGTGAACTTTGAATTTTACACCCAATTCACTCTTTTTGGGGCAATTTCATACTTCAGGACCTACATGTATGTGGTCTGCTTTGGAATGTAGAATAACATATACATAGCCATTTTCCCGGGCGGTCCAAATCGGTTATGGACTGAGATCCAGCCTGGACAAATAAATATATCCCATTCACTTAGGTTTGATAAACAAAGGGTCATAACTCTTGAAAATATAACCGAAAGCAGAGAAACTTCACGCTGCACAACTATGGGGCATTGACCACATATGCAAATTTCATACTTGTCCACTCAATATTAACCGAGATCCAGCCCGGACAAGTCCCAATTCACAAAGATTTGAAGAACAAAGGGCCATAAATCTTGAAAATATAAGCGAAATGCAGAGAAACTTCACGCTGCACAACTACAGGGCACTGACCACATATCCTGCAAATTTCATAATTGTCCATACAATATTAACCAAGATCCAGCCTGGACAAGTCCCATTCACAGAGATTTCAGAAAAAGGGCTGTAACTCTTAAAAATTATACCGCAACTTGGAAAAAACACTACGCTGCACAACTACGAGGCACTGGCCACATTCCATGCAAGTTTCAATCCTGTCCATCCAATATTAACCGAGATATTGCGCGGAAAAGAAATTCGGATGGACAGATGGACAAAGCGATCACTATATGCCCCGCCCCCTTTAATTAGAGGGGGGGAGGGAGCATAATAAGTCAACTGACACAAATTTATTGTATGAAAATTATGACTGCCAGACATGGATTACAATACTCCTCACAGATAGATTACTTTATAGCCATTAACAGACATAGACATGATAGATTAGCCATGAACAGACATTTGGTGGACAATAACTATACCCTGGACCATAAAACATCAGACTCATGATTGATGTGTTGGCAAAAACTGGGAGAATGGCTGTGTATGAACACCTGTTGGTGAAAAGCAAAGGTAGAAATTTTCAATTTTGCCATATTTGGATTGAAAGGATGGTAAAAGATGAACTGGTTTGGTAAAAAAAAACTAGAGCCTTAGGCACTGAAACGGGGCTATTTAAATGTAAAATAGGCTGTTGGAATAATTCCACTAACTCTTTTACGTTCCTTCCCATGGCGAAGAGCCATACTTGTAGTTTCACACATTCCTCTCAACAAGGATCTCTAGTGCATTAGTGTAATTATATATATATATTTAAAAAAAAATAACTTGTGACCGATGGGACATACATTTATTATGAAACCAACCTGATGAAATGAATGTCTTCTCCGCATGTTACCAATATTTGTAAAATATTTTACTTTTTTCAGATAATAGAAAGCATATCCTTCAGCAGAATTGGCAAGGTATCCACGTAACTGTGGAGAAAATCTGTAAAGTTGTGATATTATAGCCCAGACATGAAACTCAATGTCGGATAGGGCTTTTGCCCATGCTTTTTTATTTTCTTTATTGTGGCTTTTGTGCAGATCACAGAAAGAATGCTGAACTCTTCTCATATTATTCATCCTCACATAGCTTTCACTTATCGGCGGGCAAGGACACAATATAATGGTAATACAATTTATTGTTGTTGTAATACAATTTACTTTCATTTTCAAGTTGGATAAATTCATTTCATGCACACCTTATAAATCTTTAAATTGATTCATACATTTATTCAGATGATATAGCAAGTAAAAAGTAAAAGTTGACTTTATATTCAGTCTGTCATTCAGAAATAAAGCCTCTGTATACACGTACTGTACTATAAATGTAGATCTATAAGGTCAACTGATTACCCTTATAATGAAGAAAATTAATAGAGCCACAAATGGATACCAAACTACTGTTTACAAGTGTTTTATAGGCGTTTTCAAGGTGTGGTGGAAATTTCACAAGTTGCAACTGAAGTACATGTATAATTAAAGCCAACTGAGTAATTGGTAATTCACGGTAGAAATGGTTATGGAGAATTAAACTGAAGACTTGCAATAAATTTCTCAGCCTATACAGTTCTATATTGGTTATCTCCCCTGTCACATTTCTGTCTTCCTTGTTTGGGTACATACAATTTGTAGAGCTCTTTGTGTAGATCAGGGAAAATGCTTGCAACATTTCATAAATATTTCAGAAGCAGAATGGAAAGAAAACTTTCTGAATACAGGGAAATTATTATGTAAATGATTTGACCACCACTGGATTTACAAACTTACCATAAAAAGATAATTCAGAGGGTCTTGAGGGTCGAAAATTCCAAACTGTAACTCAACACACATATTTCATGAAAATGTAAATGACTACAGGCAAAGTGAAATATCCCATTGTTGTCTAAAATGAATTACATTTATACTGGTACTATTTAATACTAAATTACTGCCCAAACATGCTTTCTAATAAGAATGAGTTAGTCCCACAAAATCACTCAACATGCGCCTCTCAAAATCTGTGGTTTAGCAGACGACATATTTTGAGCAGGAAAGTAGTGCCACTGGAAAATTAACGAATACACACATAAAATTAGATAAATGGAAATGTAACTTAAACATATCAGACCTGCAACTACACGCGAACATTAAAAACACAGAAACCTGAACACTCTAAAGAAGGAAGTTTCAGACCTCTTTCTTGTCGTGTAAGAACTCTATCTTTTGCTGTGTTAGCAAGACACAGAGCCAGTGCTCAAGTTTTTCCTCACGATAAGACAGGACCATTAGTCCCTACGAGTCTAAATCGCCCCGTAAAAAACAATCAAGCCAGAAGAGTCAATTTAGAAGAGAAAAGAAAATCGGTGAACGAAACCCTATCTCAAAAACACATCGCTTATGTCCCTTGATTTTACGCTGTTTTTTAGTAAATTATGACATCATCTAGGCTCAGTATCCGAAACCCATATAAGGATGACATGGTGACTGTGTTCAGGGATGTCACCAAACACATTAGGTCATGTAATCACGTGAAGCCAATGTCATTGGAACAGAAGACATCGTCACTATGGAAGCGTAACATTATTTCAGGACGTCATGCCATGCTATTAGTTTGTCATCAGGTCAAATCTGTGATCCCCCTGATCTTTCAGATACCAGTTAATAGAAGAGATAATCAAGCCCACAATTAATGCACATACAACCGAACCATAATTCTGTCATTGTCTCACTATAAGCATGGAGCTATAAATCGATTTATAGCTCCATGCTATAAGCTTAGTTTTCTTAATTATTCCTGAATGATTAAGGGCCTGTTCCTCACTTATGTGCTGTCAGTAGCAGAGTTAGATACAGGGTCTCACAGCGTCCTTAAAAAGGACACAACTATAAAATCAAATGACCATTTTTCCACAAAATCAAATGACTTTATTTTAGAAAACTCATAGATTAAAGTGAATATCAGGGGCAAAAGGCACAGTAGTTTGTGTAAAACACTCAAAGAACACAAACTGACAATGTTTTGGCATGTTCAACACCATTTGAGTGATATTAGCCATTTTGCAAAATTAGTTTTTTCAAATAACGACGAAGCTATTTTCAAACAAGGACTTTGGCGAAAATCCTGCATCTAACCCTGAGTAGGTGAAATGTAATCAGATGGGTATATACGATGGCTTGGACCAATTTTTCATCAGATACTCCCTTGTGTTCCACAAATTCAATTGAGTCTGTCACATTTGTTTACCATGAGTTCCAGAAAAGTTCTGATAGCTGGTCATTCCCAGATCAAATATTTCCACGACCATGTCAAGGATCCTCTCATCAACATTGTATCCTCCTATTGATATAAGATAGAACACATGTGAGAGAAACTCTGCCTACTGGTCCCTAAACTACGACATTATTGTCCTCCATATTGGCGCCAATAATTGGTCAACCTGAGATATGGCAGAGACTGTTCTTCAAAAGTACCAGACCCTGTCTAAGAAGATCTGGGAAGATACATGTACATGTAGCACCTCCGCCACTATCATCATCTCTGGGATCCTCCAAAGAGCTGCGAACAACATGGGCCGTTTCCATTGATTTCTCCCAAGAATCAATGGTACAGCCAGTGTCATCAACCAATGTCTGAGAGAGATAACTGAAAAAAACTCCTCAGCTGTTCTACTGATGTCACCCATTCTTCGTAGTTAACCGCGCCCTCCAGGATTAGGGGACTTGAGACTGAAACTATTCAAAGTAATGGCTATAGCTTTGTTCTGATACTATGTCTGATGTTCAATCACTCTTAAGTAAGCATTTTGCACATTTTCAATGTTTGGAACCTAAGAAATTAATCGTAAGTCAATTTATGTATTTCCATGAAATCCGTATTTTGATTTTTATATACAACCCATTCCCGGTGAATCTCAACAGAATTCCCAGCAAATTGTGTCACAATGACATGTGACTGTTTTCTGGTACACATTACAAGAAAACGGATGAAGGTACAGTACTGGTGATTATAATTCCATGATCCTATAATGCTCAAGATAAAAAGCATGTATTCAGATTTTTGTTGTATGGATGTATTTACAAGAAAAGTGATCAAAACCTAGTGTTGGTGTATCATGAAAAATCCCAGGCGAATCGACACCATGTTTTCCGGTAAACATTTCGGCATGAATAACAGGAAATGTTCATCAAACTAAATTTTTTTAGATCAGATATCTGTTCAGCTTTAATAACAACTAAACAGAATCAAAATTGGATGATCGTTTGATTACCTTAAAAATCACTTGAATATGACGGAAAAGGCTTTTCCGCCATATTCAAGTGATTTTTCTGTGGAATAGGCAGACCTGTTCTGGTCCAGCAGCTTGAGCCTATAAAATACATTAGTCATATTATAGATTTCTGCCATGTTGTTGTTGGTTCAGAAATCCATCCTTTCATCTAGGAGCACCCTCTTACAGAGGTACATGTATTTAGAAGCTTGCAATAACTCCGCCGCTTACTAGGGTGGTCGAGACAGGGTCGATCAGCAGCAGTCGAGGTCCCGTGCTGTGCAAGCTGTGCAAGTAACTTATATACACAGGTTGGGGAAAATACTTTGATCGAGGTATTATACCTTTATCGGGGTATTATACCTCAATCGAGGTAGGCCTATACCTCGATTGAGGTATAATACCCCGATAAAGGTATAATACCTCGATCAAGATATTTTTCCCAACCTGTTCAGGGATTCATAGAAGTCCAAATTTTTACTACCCAATATAAAATATTGAGTTCTTTTTATGCTCAAATTGAGTTTTTCCAAGTTTTTACGGCCCACCCACAAGTTGATATTGAGTTTTTGAATGTTTTTACCACCCTACCAATTAAGATATGAACAAATAGTTTCTGTAGTACTAAGGTGAGCTATCTAATGTGATTTGGATAATGGTCATCTGAATGACAAAAAAACACACATGTTCTGTATTGTAACTTGCTCACTTATTTTAATAGATTTCAAGACCATGGCATATCACTGACAATTTTTCTCACGTTTGACCCCCCCCCCCCATCATGCCATCTCGATCATGCATGATGAGTGTCTTGATGTTAAAATATTCTACAAAAATACAACTTATAAACAGAGGCAAGCCGCAAGACATGTACCAGGATCATCCCCAAGAGAGTTCATATCAAAACATTCTGATGTTAGAACTTTAAGATCACAGATTCCAGTTTGAGGTCAGATTTGGATCTCGCTTAGAAAGACAACATGGTACGTATAACAATACGAAGATCAAGTAATTTCTCATCAACTTCACAACTTCAGATATCAGACTGTCCGTCTTTATCAAACAATCCCTTGGACCTCGTGTTTGTAGCAACAACAACAGCGGTAAGAGATCACAAACTATCATAAACATTCAAAGATAATTATCATAACGCTTGCAAGAGACGCTATAAAATCCTTACATCATCAGCGGATTTTCACGCAAGATGTAGCAGCTGTCAAGCAGAATGATGTCTTGAACTCGGACTTCTACTTTACGTCCATCGCATGGTCGCCGTCGAACTTCAGAACAAAGGAACTGTCAATAAATCCCGCCACCTCCAGGGGTAGAATTTCGCAAAATTTTGCGAGAATCCAGTTGGATTCTCAGTGACTTAGTTTGCGAGAATCTAAAGAATCCAAATTTGCGGAACCAAGCATTTTGCGACCAGTTGCCATTTTCACTAGCAGGGATTCATAGACGTCCGTTTTTACTACCGTTTAACGGTAGAAAAAAAATGTCAAAAACTGAATATAGACAGCAAAAAACTCAAAAGTGTACGTTTTGGACAAGAAATACTCAATGTTTTTGACGAAAATTCAATACTCGAAATGGTGCAAATTATTTCAGTGATGTGAAAATCATCGTCGATCCTTCGACAATTTGCGAGTTCTGCGAAACGTACACAAACGGAAGTGGCGGTTTTCACATGTTTTGCTTAGACTAGTACCCATCCACTGCGCATGACCCGCTATCGCTAAGCTTGTGGACCAGTATCTAATAATGAAAAGACGTAATGGCGGCCAAATTTGAGCCCATACCTTCAACATGGAGTGTTTTTGAAATGGCTCGATGCGTAGAGGAAGTGCTACAGATCAATGTGAAAACTATCGCTCAAGATATGCGTCTGTTTCATCTTGCTTTAGGATTTGATAACTGATGATGTTAAATAATGATATTCTGTAAAAGATTGTTTCTTTTATCGACCTTCAGTTCGGCCTTGTCAAGAACAGGCTGTATCAGCTTGGCGAGAGTGGCTGTGGGTCCGCGTCAGTCCGTAACGTCACAGCAGAATTTTACACAACGTCACAATATGACGGTATAATGAATTGTTAATCTGATTGTTGTGTAGCGTCACAAATACACGTCAACAGGTCATGACATCGCCGCTACAGTGAAGGTCGGCATTATTAGAAGCCTGTCGTCAATCGGCCCAACGTTATTAGACGACGGCGGCCAGTCTAATGTTTTGCTGACGTAATGCGCTAACTAAACCTCGGAGACCTTTGCTCGATTATTTTTTGGGAGCCTCGAATACTCTCTGTAATGGTTCCCGACTGGCGCCGAAGGTATGAGTGTATTCTCCTTCGCTCGGCTGCTGATGCACAGCTACTTACGTTAAACCCAACAGACGAAAACAGTCTATATGAAGGAATTGAATGCTAGCTGGCGGTCTGCAGACGAAAAGTACACGTGGGTGAAAACGAAACCTGGGACATTTTGGATATCATTTAGCAGATGAATTTGATTCGGATTCGTTCATAATTAGAATGACAAACAATTTTCCCTAAGACAGAACATCGGGCAAAGTAGAATCAAGCGGTAGGAAATCGTTTCTGCAGAGACATTGCGTGTATGATACCCGTCATGAACAACAACAACACAGGAAGGAAGCAATCAGAGATTGCTCAATTGTATGCCCCCCGTTCCGCTTTAATCCGACACTGCCCCGCCTTTGTTCTGTTGTTTATTGGTTGGTGGAGGCCTAATTTGGATAATTATAAAAATTCTGTTTCTGTCACTTTTTTTGCCATGCCTCACATAATACATATTCCAAGTATCAGCCAACAAGTGATAATACGATGTTTCGATGCAAGATGGTCGCCAGGGCTTTCGCCAAATCCGAAAATGTGACCTGGTTATGAGACCTACATTCCTTGGGAGTATATTGTGGTGAAATTATGAAGCGATCAGTGAACTTTGAATTTTGCACCCAATTCACTCTTTTTGGGGCAACTTCATACTTTAACTTCAGGACCTATGTTGTCTGCTTTGGAATGTAGGATAACATATAATATAGCCATTTTTCTGGTCCAAATCGGTTATGGACTGAGATCCAGCCTGGACAAATGAATATATCCCATTCACTTTAGGTTTGATAAACAAAGGGCCATAACTCTTGAAAATATAACCGAAAGCAGAGAAACTTCACGCTGCACACCAATGGGTCACTGACCACATATCATGCAAATTTCATACTTGTCCATAAAATATTACCCGAGATCCAGCCCTACAAGTCTCAAAGATTTGAAGAAAAAAGGGCCATAACTGTTGAAAATATACGCGAAATGTGGAGAAACTTCACGCTGCACAACTAGTCTGCAGGGCACTGACCACATATCCTGCAAATTTCATAATTGTCCATACAATATTAACCGAGATCCAGCCCGGACAAGTCCCAATTGACACAAATTTGAAGAAAAAAGGGCCATAACTCTTGAAAATATATGCGAAACACGGAGAAACTTCACGCTGCACAACTACAGGGCACTGACAACATATCCTGCAAATTTCATAATTGTCCATACAATATTAACCGATATCCAGCCTGGACAAGTCCCAATTCACGGAGAATTCAGTTACAAAGGGTCATAACTCTTGAAAATATATGCGAAACGCGGAGAAACTTCACGCTGCACAACTACAGGGCACTGACAACATATCCTGCAAATTTCATAATTGTCCATACAATATTAACCAAGATCCAGCCCGGACAAGTCCCATTCACAGAGATTTCAGAAAAGGGCCATAACTCTTGAAAATTATACCGGAACTCGGAAAAAACTCAACGCTGCACATCTACGAGGCACTAGCCACATTCCATGCAAGTTTCAATCCTGTCCATCAAATATTAACCGAGATATTGCTCGGACAAGAAATTCGGACGGACAGACGGACAGACGGACAGACAGACAGACAGACAGACGGACAGACGGACGGACGGACAAAGCGATCGCTATATGCCCCCCCTCTAGTTAGAGGGGGGGCATAACAACGCGGTCTAGTTTACGTTGAGAACATGCATTTCTTCAGAAGTCGGTTTATTTGAGGTCTAGATTTTAACTTTAACGGCATTGCATTTCTTGTTTATGTCCGTGACTCTTGAATTTTTGTTGGTAATTTTTATCTTTCACTGTAAAAACCATCATGGTATAAAATGAGAAAATGTGGTACAAAAATATCTGGAATTTCCTTATTTTTTTTATGTTTTTGCATATCTCATATAAATCCATAGCCTAGTCTTTATATAAAGGTTCATTATTAATAACAATTGTTGATTTACTGCTTGTCAGGGAATGCAGCATGCAGGTGGCCAGATTTTTATGATTATTATTTTTTTTTTGCAATGCAGACAATTCCAATATTTGTTTCATATGCAATACAAAGATACAAATGAAATAAAATTAAGAGTATATACTTACCACTTACCAAACATGTTTAGGTTGAATACTGCTCATCAATGGAGATAATCACTCGCCTGAACTAATTTGTGCTATTATATGTGTGCTAACCACCCTCCTCAGAATAAATGAGGCGATTTCAATTTTCCCATTGAGAAGTTTACATCTAGTTGTGCAGTAACTAGCACTAGTGAAAATGGCAACTGGTCACGAAATGCTTGGTTCCGCAAATTTGGATTCTTTGGATTCTCGCAAACTAAGCCACTAAGAATCCAACTGGATTCTCGCAAAATTTTGCGAAATTCTACCCCTGCAGTTCCTTTGTTCTGAAGTTCGACGGCAACCATGCGATGGACGTAAAGTAGAAGTCTGAGTTCAAGACATCATTCTGCTTGACAGCTGCTACATCTTACGTGAAAATCCGCTGATGATGCAAGGATTTTATAGCGTCTCTTGCAAGCGTTATATGATAATTATCTTTGAATGTTTATGATAGTTTGTGATCTCTTACCGCTGTTGGTGTTGCTACAAACACGAGGTCCAAAAAAATGAAATCTATTAAAATAAGTGAGCAAGTTACAATACAGAACATGTGTTTTTTTGTCATTCAGATGACCATTATCCAAATCACATCATAGCTCACCTTAGTACTACAGAAACTATTTGTTCATATCTTAATTGGTAGGGTGGTAAAAACATTCAAAAACTCAATATCAACTTGTGGGTGGGCCGTAAAAACTTGGAAAAACTCAATTTGAGCATAAAAAGAACTCAATATTTTATAGTGGGTAGTAAAAATTTGGACTTCTATGAATCCCTGCACTAGAGCTGGTTACTGCACAACTAGATGTAAACTTCTCAATGGGAAAAATTGAAATTGCCTCATTTATTCTGAGGAGGGTGGTTAGCACACCTAAAATAGCACAAACTAGTTCAGGCGAGTGATTGGTTATCTCCATTGATGAGCAGTATTCAACCCAAACATTTTTGCTAAGTGGTAAGTATATACTCTTAATTTTATTTCATTTGTATCTTTGTATTGCATATGAAACAAGTATTGGAATTGTCTGCATTGTAAAAAAAAAAGCAGTAAAACAAACAATTGTTATTAATGAACCTTTATATAAAGACTAGGCTTAACAGTTGGCTGTGGATTTATATGAGATACGCAACAACATTAAAAAAATAAGGAAATTCCAGATATTTTTGTCTCACATTTTTTCATTTCATACCATGATGGTTTTTACAGTGAAAGATAAAGATGAACAACAAGAAATGCAATGCCGTTAAAGTTAAAATGTCGACCTCAAATAAACTGACTTCTGAAGAAATGCGTGTTCTCAACGTAAAGTGCTAGACCGTGTTGTTGTTGTTGTTCATGATAGGTCTCATACAGGCAATGTCTCTGAAGAAACGATCCATTTTTATTTTCATAAATTTCCTACCACTTGATTCTACTTTGCCCGATGTTCTGTCTTAGGGAAAATTGTTTGTCATTCTAATTATGAACGAATCCGAATCAAATTCATCTGCTAAATGATATCCAAAATGTCCCAGGTTTCATTTTCACCCTCGTGTACTTTCCGTCTGCTGACCGCGTGTTCGTCGCATTCAATT
Organism: Hanleya hanleyi; assembly: GCA_036873755.1. Classification (NCBI taxonomy): domain Eukaryota; kingdom Metazoa; phylum Mollusca; class Polyplacophora; order Lepidopleurida; family Hanleyidae; genus Hanleya; species Hanleya hanleyi. Next base: position 61,832 of record JAVTVY010048179.1, on the reverse strand, counting down.
CCTTCATACAGACTGTTTTCGCCTGTTGGGTTTAACGTAGGTAGCTGTGCACCAGCAGCCGAGCGAAGGAGAATACACGAGTTCACGCCTTTGGCGCCAGTCGGGAACCATTACAGAGAGTATTCGAGGCTCCCAAAAAATAATCGAGCAAAGGTCTCCGAGGTTTAGTTAGCGCATTACGTCATCAAAACATGTGAAAACCGCCACTTCCGTTTGTGTTCGTTTCGCAGAAAGATGAAAGGATATCTCGCAGTTTTCTGATTACAGGTCAGCTATTTGACTTGAATTTCCGTGAAATATTGAATAAATCTCTCTGAATGAACAACACACCCATTAAGCTAAGCTTTGCTTGCGCGAATCCAGTTGGATTTGCACCATTTCGAGTATTGAGTTTTCGTCAAAAACATTGAGTATTTCTTGTCCAAAACGTACACTTTTGAGTTTTTTGCTGTCTATATTCAGTTTTTGACATTTTCTTACTACCGTTTAACGGTAGTAAGAATGGACGTCTATGAATCCCTGCTGTTACAGTGCAGTGACACCTCCTGACTGTACATATAGAGCCTCTTTTTCTGACCAGGTGTGTGCGATGTGTCACCGTGAGAGAATTTATATAGACGTCTCTAATTGACAGTGGGTACTATTAACTTTCCCAGATGTCACCGCTGGCAAGTCATTAGCATAGCAACTATTATCGCCCTCAGTTCCTATTACCCTGGACACTGATCAGCCCAGCCAGTACAGCATCCGGTCACCCAAGTATTGACCAAGCTGAACGTTGCTTAACAGGTCGGGGAAAGGTTGAAATTGACCTGAATCACCCCAAAAGGGATGATTCCGCCCAGTTTGGGTGAATGACGCCATAAATCCTCACCCCAATTAGGCTGAATTAATCGTAACCCAAAGTGATCATTTTTTTACAATGATAAATATCTCAAATTATGAGCTGACCACTTTTGGCGCTAAAATAGGGAACATGTTTTCTCCGATATCATAAAATTTATGACGTACATTTGCTTATGAATTGTGCAGGAAAGTGGAATATGTTGTTGTCTCGCAAAAAAATGATAATTCCGGTTGATACAACTTTCCTGTTTATGAGTTTTTCGATGGAAAAAAATATTTCGCTCACGTTCATACCTGTCGTTGTTGTCGTTACCGCCATGTTCTGGTCGAAGTCGAGGCCACGAGGGTCAACTAATCGATCAATTTTTCTTTTAAATTATCACATTCGGTAAGAAGCATCAGGGGAGGTAATCCTGTGAAGAGCTCCTGCCGAAGACAATTTGGTATTGAATTGAATTGAATTTTATTCTCTCAATCTTGCCCTCTCGCGTATTACTCATATTTTATCAACTATCGATTAATTTCGCCTGGCAGTTCCAAAACGAGGCAAACAAAGATGGCGCCAAACACGCTGTCGTTTTGGAGAACAGTTTGACTTTGACAAAATACTATAAAATGGTAAGTAATCTGCATGTCTTGTGTTTATTTTTGTTATTGACAACATACTCCACCTTCCCACAAACTTCACTGACAGGATAGAAATATTAATTTTACAGTTTTCTAGAGAGGAGATCCTGGACAAATGCGCTGAATATTATCATCTTTCAAAGTCGTGGTCTTTGGATGAACCGGAGGAAACACTTTGGGTTACGATTAATCAGGGCTTGTATTTTGAGGCGAGCGATTGTATCTAGGATTGTGAAGACGGTGTCTGGGCGCCGATTCTTGCGCAGCCTAATAAATTGCACTTCCTAATAAATCAGGAAGTGTTACGTCAGCGATCCGATGACCAATGATCTGACCTTTGACAAAACCTGTTTGACCAGGTGCACCGGGTCCACGAGGTCTCCGAACAACACAAATGAATGGAACGGGCTGAAAAATCTGGCACCATTAGCCTCGAACTGAAACGCTAAGGAAACGCAATCACATTTTTCGTCAAAGGGCTTTCGAGCGCCCTGAATTGAGCAATATCATCAGGACTGATATTAAATCGATGAACAACTGTACAAATCTTTCTTTCTAAAACCCTGTAAATCGTCTGTAATCCTTGAAACATTTTATAGACCCGCTCTTCCACTTTTCCGCGAAAGAAAACAGTGAGGCGCTCGACGGGTGGGACTCGCCTGTGTTACACAGTATGCGGAGTCAACACACAGACTATATTTTTCTTACGTCAGCTACCCGACCCTCCAATTATTTTCACCTGAAAAGGTAGCAGAGTTATTTCTCTTGCTTTGAAGTTCTCTTTGAACACGTAACTTCCGTTTTACACTTTTGATGGCGATTTCACGTTTTAAGCTCTGTGAATGTGGACCCTCTTTTACCAGTTGTGATCATTTGGCTTGTTGTACACTTGAATGGTAAATGTTATCATGCTCTCCTGGCTTCCCTGTTTACGTGAGTACCTTTATTTATTTGTTACGACCAAAAAAAATTTCAACTTCTCAATCCTATTGTATCCTTTAACTGTAATCACTCTCCTCAAAATGAATGGCCTGAATTAATTCAGCTTAATTGGGGTGAGGATTCATGACGTCATTCATCCAAACTGGGAGGAATCATCCCTTTTGGGGTGATTCAGGTCAACTTCAACCTTTTCCCGAATTGCTTAACTTCAGTGTGCTCAATGCCATATGCTTACCATAAAAGAGCCAAAAGGATTTTCAATTTAGTGTCTAACGACTGGGTTGTCTTGTTCTAGTATCAGAAAGGACTTGATGTCCACTGTTTGTTTTTCTCCATACATTCTGCTGCTCTGCATAAAGTCAGTTGTTGTTGTTGTTGCGATTTGACCTCAACGAACTCACCTGTCTTGATTTCCCACCTCCTGACCAGCATCTCTCGTAATTCAGCCGTCCTTTGCTGCACTGACGCAACTGGTCACTTATATTCAGTTTAGGACTCCCTCCTGTCATTATGCTAATGACAAATTATTCTAAATCAAAAAGATTTATGTTTTTGTTGTTGCGAAACGATTTACGGTTACATGGGCGCAGCCATTATATCGACATGGGTTGATTAAAAGTGCGGAATATTTCCCGGAATATATTTCCACGAAACTGAACCTTGGCGGACTATACGTTTCCGTGTATTTCCCCATCACTGGACGATTGATGAACCCCATTAATAGATTCAACCTACTCTATCCAGGGTCTGAAGTGGATCACAAACCACAAACACTACAGTAGTAGTAGTACCAGGGCATTTTCCCCAGTTGTCCTTTTCCCCAAGGGCATTTTCCCCAGTGGGTATTTTCCCAAGTGACCCTTGTCCCCACCCTATTTGATGTAAAATGCTTAAGATTTTCTTAAAATAAGAGTGAAACGGTTCCTAAGTTTAGGGTCATAGTCATCTTGATCTTTGACCTTGGCCTAAATTTTGGTATATGATGACACATCCTCTTCCTTCAATATATCTACGAAAAACTTTTTTAAATATTTTCTTGATTTTGGGATACCAGTGACCTTTGACCTCTAACCTCAAGCTACATTTGGTATGCGACACATCGTCTCCCTCTAGAGTATCCATTCAGCAAAAGTTGGAACTGTAGATAGAAAACTGTCAATGATCAATGATTTCCTGACACAGTGACCTTTGACCTCTGACATCAACCTCAATTGAGACACATCGTCTCCACCTAGCGTATCCACTCACAAAAATATGCAACTGTGGATAGAAAATTGTCCCTAAAAAAGAACGGACACAAACGGTTCAATGATTTCCTGATGACCGACCTCTGTATGGCCTCGACCTCCATTTTGGTATGCGACACGTACCGGGGTACATCGTCTCCCCTAGGGTATCCACTCACCAAGGGGGGATTCAGGCGAAGTGACAAGAAGCGTATTTAAAGGCTCATTGCCCTTTCTGTCGGCGAAAGTAGACCGGTGATCGCATTATCGCAGCTGATGGGACCCGCTCACCACTCAGTCGCCACCAGTCGTGTGATCCGCAGAAACTATTAGCGGCCTTGACCTTCACGTGACTTCCACGAAAATAGGTCAATACGCGCTTATCTGCTGTTTTACTACTACTGCCCAACGTCTATATCCGATAGTTCGAAATAACCCTTGTTTGAAATACCATGTTTGGTAGTTCAAACAACCGTATTTGAACTACCAATAATGGTGGTTTGAACTTGGAAACTCCAGAAAGTGGTACTTCGAACCTACGGTTCTTCCTTATAGCAGTGTAGAATTGCAGGGTTTATGGGTTTATAGCTATCCAGTACAACTGGGCAGTTATATTTTATAAAGATATTCAGAGCTATTTGTTGAAATTGAGGGCAGTTGTACGGTAATGGGATTGGAGAGCTCTTTCACATCTTGAAAATTATTTAGCCATTCACGAAACCGAACAGGTATTATCTGATAAAATATCTCTTTGATGAGTATGATACTTTATTGTATGAACATCAATTTTAGCCTAGAGAAAGGGTGGGGTGCGTAAGTGTGTGTGTGTGTGTGTGGATTGTGTTCTTTGAATTACAGGACTACGTTGGATACGGGTCATGGAGTAAAACTGGTTTTCATTGTTACGCTGGCCAATCAGATTAGGCCGTTGATTTGCTAATCACTCCATCATCAATCAGAAAGAGACATGTCTACCTCTATACACCTATACTCTGTCCCATATGGGGCGTGTATGCTCCTAATGAAGCTGTTGTTGGGCCCAGCACCGTCGTAGGACCGCCAATATGTGCATGCTGATGCCGAGTGTAGTAGAGAAAGGCAATGACGTACATGCGCCCTGAACGGTTGTAAACCACGCCCCCTCTAAACCCGAATCCCGCATTCCACTGTTCCTTCGTCTTGAGCTGTGACGGAGACACATCTCAATGTAGCTCGCGTTTTATAACATGCGGTCACGATTGATTCACTCATAGAGTACAGAGTGGTGTCAATATTTCGAGATGGCGAAGCTAACGAGGGGCGACTCCAGATATTGGAAGAGTTCACAGATGCGGTGCTCGAGAGAGTCGACTCGATAGAGAGTATGACAGCCATCCTCGATGACTCTTGGGCATGACAGAGCTGGCCACCCTGACCATGACACTGTGGCTGTGACATCCATGCTATAAATCCGAATAGAGACGGATATCTATGCACACTGTTTTATTCTTCTTTTCGTCATCCTCCGCAAATACACTCATATACGGAGCTTAACGTGCTTAGCATTATTCTGATTGACTAGAGCAGTCAGTGGAGGACAATAACATAATATTAGATGTCAACCATTTTATTTTTCTTAATGTTACAACATACCCAAGTGGGGGAGGCGCTCTGGGTATGTTTACTGTGTGTCTGGCCACTTGAGGAGCCATTCATGTTAAAGCCATCACCGTCAAATGCTGGTCTGCGAGTGTGGTCAAGAAAAACATGACATTGTTCACCATCTCCAAGATCCATTCTGTGTTGGAGTGTTCCTTCTGGGCCCGTGTAACGATATAGGCCGCAGCCGTCTGCAACGAGGCACAACATGTAATGGCGAAGGGTTGATGTATGTTGGTGTTCCGGTAAGTAATACCTCAGTTGCACAGGCTTTTCATGGCGTAGGATTGTATCAGAAGGATAGATTCGGGTAAAAGGCCGTAGCCTGGTCCTTAAAGGTTTCTTCGATGCAACTCCGTTGACGGGCGAGTTTGATCAAACGAAAACTGCAGAGGTCTAGCAGAGAGTGATGGTGACGAAAACACCGTCGGATCGTAGGCCAATGGCGCCGGCACATCTCATTAACTGGGAGGGGATCGAGTAAGGCCTCACATAGTACGTCTATGGCATCATCCACGAAGTGCACATCATCGCTAGCGAGGGGTGGTGTGATTAGATGGATGGAAGGTGGATGCATCTCAGACGGGTATATGGTCAGGGAATGGGTAGACTCCACAGCCCGTGGCCCCTCTACTCCGGCCTCTACGAGCTCCAACAAACGAGTCTGAGAGTATTGTCCATGGACGAAATGTTGATGTCGTCTCATATGACTCTGGGTTTTCAAGAATCGAACACAATCCTCACATTCCTCCGTCGGTGGTATACCGTGATAAGATGGGTATGTTGTGTAAGGGTCGGTCATACGTATCGTGGTAGGCTGTATCTGGGGCGTGGTAGGTGCCGTTATAGGCTACGTCTGTAACCCATGGTGCCTCGTAGTCGGGCGGGTTATCGCTCGATGTGTGACCGAGTCGGTGAGCACCTGATTTGCCGTGACAGGCAAAGAGTTTCTAGGTTGATTAAGTAGCGAGATGACAGTTGTCACGTCGCATAAGACCACAATCCCAGGTTGGCTAAAACCGTGCACCCACTTCGCCTTTTCAGGTTTGGAGTGTCAGCGGCAGACGCCTTCTCTCCATGTCTGAGCACAGACTGAACTCCGATTCCTGTGGAAAGTCTTTATATCCGTTGCATCTGGTTGGGTGGAAAGGACCCACGGATTATACGGACACGGCCAGCTTTGTCACTTCACGAAGTGATAAGTTTCGCCTTGGCGTCGTTCGATCTTCAGGATCCGTTCCAGTAATCTGCTATGGACTTCTCCACGGGCTGTTACTCCTTGTCGTAGAATGTGCCTTCTTGGGGTTCCCGTTCGACATCTTCCAGTTGTGGGGGTTGACGGGGTAGGCGTCGCTGGATTCACTGAATTTGAAAAAAAAAACTACAGAAGGCTCTAGCGGCACATCTTATGTAGACCTATATCTCTGTAAATATGAAGCAGGCCTTCTTTCTCGTCGACTTTACGAAAAAGAGATGATCTCGTCGCCTTTACGACAAAAGAGATGATTACAATTTCGACATCGTAAACTATCCCTATCTGAACATTAATATACCAGAGGGACCTGCATATGGCGTATACATATCTCGCCTATTAGCATTTGCTGGATCCTGTGTTAAATGTGACGATTTTAATCAACGTCACAAAATATTATTGCAGAAACTTCTCTCTTGCAGGAAACAAGCCTATGTTTATGTATACTATGATTGTCTTTTTGAATTTGGTGCTAATACTGTTATATGGAATATGGAATAGGTCTTTGGATTATGGACGCGGATATTCTCTAATGGACGACGGCTGAAGTATGAATGACGGACCTGACGCTTGTAATTGCAAAACAGGGCTATGTCATCAAGCGCCTCCACTCGAAGTTTCTCAAATTTGGCGATACATGTCGCATACTATGGCGTTACGTTTCGTAACTTGTGTCTAATTCCGCTTAACCCGGGGCTAGTGGCTGTATGAACCGGTGATTTCAAGGTCATCATAGTGTTCATATGAATAGTCACAATCAAAGCGTGAATGAGATACATCATACTCTAGATAACGAATTTACAACGTATATCATATGGATTAAGTATCAGCGATACGGATTTGATATTTTTAGAACATCATGATGTCTTGCTTACATCATTGAAAACTGCTGACCGCAGGAAATTAGCCTAGTTTCATATAAACTATGATTTATCCTTTTAATTTGTTGCTAACGTTATTATATGAACTGGGTCTTTGGGTTATGGACGACGGCTGAATATTGAATGACGGACTAGACGCTTGTATCGCGTGATGACAAAGTGTTCGTCGCTTCAGATGAGGAGGTACGATTGTTGGAACTTGCCATTGATTTCCTGATCCGCAATTGTTCATCACACTGGAATTTATAGGGATGTGACCGTTGCAGGCATTGCCTGGGGTACAAGGCGGTCTGAACTTTGTCTTCATTGCGCTTGGTCACTTGGATGTGTACGGTGATATTCCGAATTGTAGTCGGCCATCAGTTTCGGGAGCACATCGATGTACCGCAGTGTATTATCGGCCGTAAAATTCGTGAACATCCGGCCTTTGATCGTGCGATTGAACCTTTTGTCGACACAGACATTGGTCTCATTTGTACGCGTGTACAGCTAGTGGGTTTTCAGAAATTCTTGAATTTTTTTGCCTCTTCATTGGTCGGTAAGTACAAGGGTTTGCGTCTGGTCTTGAACATATGGTTGAATGCGTTCATGAGATCCTCTTCCGTATTGTCTCGATAGGCACGGCTCATCTCGATGGGCACGGCATATTTCAATAGAATATCGATGTTGGTCAAGAGATACCGATTACCGTCGTTGTGTTTAGCAAAGGCACTCATGTCGACCAAGTCGACTTGCCACTGGCTGTCCACGCTCTTGACGATAACTCTTTTATGTGGAAAATGGTAACGGACAGCTAAGCTATAGGTGTCCTGGTTTTTTGTTCACCAGGCTTGGACTTCGACGAATCCCATGGGGCTTGGCAACTCGGTATAGGCAGCAGGGCTCTCAGGACTGTAGCTTAAGTTGTCCAACACCTTCTCACAGCGCTTCATGATGACGACTGATGTTTTATTTTAAACAGCCTTTATTTATAACGTGACCTCTTTAGGTATAACTTCATTGGGCTCTGTCCTTTTCTGGCATTTAGTCTATAATAAACATATGAAATGTGGTTCAACAATACCAATAATGAATAATAACAAATAAACTCAGACAAGATATATTACATAGCAATTTAATTAACAAATCTAGCTGAATCATGCACTCCCCTGCTTTAAAAATGTCGCCCATGACACCCGCTTGCCTGAATCTTGACAACCAGCCCACATTCTAGCTAGGTAGAGGTGTGCCTGACTGCCTGCCTGGTTTAGTGTCTGTTGATTAGGACCATCTTGGAACGGGCTCTGGTGAGCACACTCTTTCTGGACGACTGATCGTGGCAGATTATGCGGTTTATCATGATGACCCAGATTGCATCGCGTTGACCTTCTCGAACCATCCGACACCGGTTCATTAGTGCCGTTCGTCTCTCAGGCAAAAAGCTCAGGTTCGACAGACTGTTGCTGGTCAATGGGCTCTCCTGCTTTTTCCACATGTCGGTTCAGGTTATCATGATGGGTTGAAGATGCTACATTGGTGTCCTCAACCTCAACCAGTACACTGGAGGGAGATGTTCTCAATGGCTCTGACTCCACGAGATGAGTCACTTGTTCCTGACCTGTTTCAGCCTCAAGCGCTGGAATTACAATGTGAAGTTCCTCATCTGAATCACTGTCACTTCTGTTAGGCGATTGCAGATCTGGTGGTTGCTGTGCCACTGGCGTTGTCACCCAAGGTGCCATCATCGTGTCACCTACCAAACTACGTCCATCGTTATGTTGCTGTCGATTTACCATCTTGGCAGCCCCTGGTACAGAAAGTGGTTTCACCTGATACACATGTACTTGCGGGTCTAGACGACCAATCACACGATATAGCATTGAAGCCCCATACGTCCTTAATCTTTCATGGATCATAATGATCTGCCACGCACTCGTCGACTGGATCCTGACTCACGTCTGTCGCCTCTTCTTCCAAATTCAAGTAACGATCAATTGGCTATACTGGATCACGCCCAAAGAACAAGTAATAGGGGTTGTTCCCTGTCGACGAGTGTGGAATGCTGTTGTTAGAATATACCAGCTCCGGCAAATACTGGGACTACTTGGACTAGTGTTCTTGGGGCAAAGTTTTCAATCGATCATGTAACGTTCTGTTGAATCTTTCGCACTGGTCGTTGCAAGTCGGATGGTATGAAGTTGTACGGCTCTTGTGAAAGCATATATGGTAAACAGCTCCCGAATGAGTAAAGATTCAAAATGAGCTCCCTGATCTGAATGGATGCGATGAGGGACACGAAATCTAACGAACCACTCCCGTATCAGTACAGGTGCTACTGTTTTCTCCAGTTGGTCTTTTGTTGGGATGGCTTGTGTATACTTGATAAACACGTTCGTAAGTATGAGTACGTTTTCCACCCCATTAGCCTTTTCCAAGACCGTGAAATCCATTACAAGTGTGTCGAGAGACCTCTTTGCCAGCAGATGTTCCATGATGGTGTTTGGTTGCCTGCCTACTTTGGCCAGTGTACAGCGCTCACCTGTGCTGCAGTATCTGGGAAGATCCGTCGTCATCGTTGGCCAATAGCAGCGTTATCTAGCCATTGCAAGTCTTTTCCAGGCCAGGCTGACCAATATACGATCATGCACAGACTCTGACATCAGTTATGCAAGGAATCTGGCAGTAGCAGCTGGTCCACATCCCTACCATTCAGCCTAACATGACGATGAAGCACACCATCTTTTTCCCTCAGCCAATCCCAGTCCCAAAGTAACTTCCATATCATCTTCTCTTCTCTATGAAGCTGGCATAGTGTCGGTTTTAGACATTTTCTTCAAATTTTCCAGACACGTCCAATTACAACACATATAAGGGAAGTGGGAAGAGGTGCCGACATACTGGCAAAGCCACATGACTTCACAGTATAGTCTTCCGGTTAACCTATTCTAAAGCACCTACCAAGAATCTAACGATTCGTGATATGTGTTGTATCTCAGGTACGCTTTTATTGTACCTGTTGATGTGGCAACTTGGATGACATGACCACATGGACCTTAGCACCGGCATAAGCGGTATTAGATACAAATCTAGAGTGCTATGATGGAAATGCTCTGACAACTCGTAGATTGGTAATTGGTGAGCTGTTTCGCTGTGACAACTCGTACACTGGGGATTGGTGAGCTGTATCGTCGTCAGATGAAAATGACGGCATTTAAGACAAAAGACTAGTCTGTAAGGCCCGATGTCGACCCAGCATCCAATTCCCACAAATGCCTACATATATCAGCCGTCGTCCATTAGAGAATATCCGCGTCCATAATCCAAAGACCTATTCCATTTTCCATATAACAGTATTAGCACCAAATTCAAAAAGACAATCATAGCATACATAAACATAGGCTTGTTTCCTGCAAGAGAGAAGCGGTCAACAGTTTTCAATGATGCCGGCAAGACATCATGATGTTCCAAAAATATCAAATCCGTATCGCTGATCAGTATTCTTAATCCATAATATTCGTTATAGAGTCGTCATCTAAAAAGAAAGATGTATCTCAGTCACGCTTGATTGTGACTGTTCATATGAGTACCATGAGGATCTTGAAGTACATGGGTTCATACGGCCCCTAGCCCCGGGTTAAGCGGAATTAGACACAAGTTACGAAACGTAGCGCCATAGATCTTGCACGCTACGTTCGTATTTTGCTATCAGCATGCGATATGTATCGCCAAATTTGAGAAACTTTGAGTGTAGGCGCTTGGTGGAATAGCCCTGTTTTTTAAGTTTCTGCACCAATGTTATGTGACCAAAAGGTCTGTTCAGGGAGCGGGCCTCGGGGACGCAACGTCCACTAGCGGAATCTTGCCATATACAGGTAAAAATCACAAAACATATAAGGGAAGTGGGAAGAGGTGCCGACATACTGGCAGAGCATGTCCTTCAACTAATACACATGTCCTTCAACTAATGTTCGTGAATTTCTGCTCTAGTTATGTCCGAAAGTGTACGAAGCAGTCTCCACCTGCTGAGATGGATACTCACTTCTTGCTGATGTTAGTCTGTCATGTTCTGAGACAGTTTTGCGTAACTCTTCTTGGACTACTGTTCCACATTGACCTGGTAATGGCGTATTCTCCTGACTCCACACCGTTACTGGCTCGACGCCGTGATACTCTTTATGGCTCAGCGCACCGACGTTCCAGTTGCTTCGACCAGATCTGTACTTAATTTGTAAAGGCGAGCATGGCCAGCTCTGCAACCCATCTCATTTCAGTTGCTCCAACTTTGGCGGATGTATGTATATAGTTGAATGGATTGTTGTGCATGTATACGACAAACTTTGATCCCAGGAGTAGAACCCTGCACGTCATGACAACAGCCCAACGCAGTGCCATCTCTATCCAAAAGGTCCTTTTGGGTCCACCTTCTTAAACATCAGGGGGCCTTCGGTGGCCGAGTGGTCTAAGGCGCTTCGCTGGTGACCGCTAGCCCCACACCGCTGAACCGTCACGGGTTCGAGCCGAGTTGGTCTATGTGCGGAAGTTTGTCTGTTACTTGCCGACGGGCGGTGGTTCTCTCCGGGAACTCCGACTTTCTCCACTAACGGTTACCAAACTGACTGTCACCATATGAGTGAAACAACCTTGAGTGTGACATTAAGCCAAACCCCCTCTTAATCCTCTTGTCTTGACTGTTACTCTAAATGGAATAGAGAGGAGCAGAGATATGAGCAAACTTGAGGACATGCCGACGATAATAGCCAGCTAGTCTCAAGAATGCCCTTAGGTCAGACTCTGTTCTCGGCTGCTCCAAAGCTGCAATTGTCCGAATCATTTCCGGATCAGTACTGATACCTTGTTTAGACACAACATGATCTAGATAACGGACGCTGGACTTGAATAAGTTACAATTCTCCAGTTCGATTTTCAGTTCATGCTCAGTCAGTCTGGTGAGGACCATATTCAATCGACTGATCATCTGATGAAAGCTGGAAACGGGTACAATGATGTCGTCCATCTCAATCAAGAGAATTTGGAAATTCTCATATCCAAATATGTGGTCCATCATTCTCAAATGGCATACGTGATTTCATAGAGACCGCGTGTGCCGACTTTAAAAGCAGCCTTGGAAAAATCGATTTCAGCAACCGGAATTTGATGGTAACCATGAGCCAAGTCCAAAGTTGCAAAATACTTAGCACCGTTGATGGAATCTAAGGCCTCCTCTATTCGGGGAAGCGGATAGGCGTCCTTACGGGTCTTCAAAACAAGCTGGCGATAATCCACACACATGCACAATTCTCCATTGGCCTTGCGCCCGAGAACAATTGGTGACGCGTACGGACTAGATGAAGGACGAATTACTCCCCGATCACTTGCCTTTCGCAGATACTCCCTGGCCTCATTCCAATGTTGTGAATGTACACGTCGATGGTGAAATTTAACTGATACATCATCAGTGGTGTGAATTTGATGTTCAACCCCTCGAACACAACCAAGATAATCTGACTCGCTGAAAACCCGTAGATGTTTACCAATGAGATGCTCCAATTCAGCCATCTGTTCTGCACTCAATGTGTCGCTGACACTCATTCTAGACATAACCTATCGTGCCGTATCTAGATCCCCATCTAGCTGCTGATACTTCTGCACCACCTTAGCTTCATGTTGATTCATTTGACCAATGTCCACATAATGCTGCTCCACTGATGTCCCTGTGAGATTTCCCAGTCGAGTTCGTGGCCCGAGATACACATCCTGGTCACCCATTTTGCTACCTGAACTGGAACAATCCCCGCCACATCCACAGTAACATCAGTTCTACCTGTATCAAATCCTGTGGGATACTGAGCGCTTCATATTCCATCCCGACTAAGCTGCTCTTAATGTTGCTTCTATCTGCAAAATAGATCTCCCTGGAATCCTCACTGATCCTTTACCCTTCAACCTCACCACACTTATCTGACCTTTCTTTTGACTTACCATGGTCCGTCGTTACCCAATACCATATGAATCCGCCGTACATAAGTAATCCTTACCAAATTGCTGTTGTAATCCCTGGCTAATACGTTGTAAAAATTATTACCCAGGATACCGGTACCGCGTACAAGCTTCTTTCTTTGTTCCATCGGCGTGATACCGGATCTTTTACTACTAAAAAGCCCATGTTGGAGTATGTGTTTCCCTTCACAGTAGCAGGCATCTCTACAAAGCCCAGAAATGAGATCTGGAGACCGTTAGCAGCCGAGATGGTTGTAAATGGGGAGACATCCACCGGCTCTTCTTCATCCGCCAAATATTCGCGATAAAGAAACTATAACAGTGGAAATTTTCGCACCGGAATCCAATAAACATCTCACTTGCACATGTCCCGGCCGGACCGTGCCGTCCGGACATCTATCCACCGCCCTAGACAATGTTGAGCCTAACATACTCTCCAAATTCACAGTTTGTACGCCTGTCACATGGCTCGCTCTGGCAGGCGTCTCTGCTTTAAGGGTTGGAGCCCAGACAGACCACGATCAGCATTCACAGGCGTTGTATTCTCTGTATAGTCTCTTCCACTGCTTGTAATCTGTGCGCATATGATCTGAATCACCACATTTCCAGCACCTTCGTGGCCCCTTTCTGTCATGTCGTGAATATCCAGCGTTACCATCTCTTGAATATTCAGAGTCAGGATAGTTCTTCGTGGCTTGAAGAACTTGTGAGACAATGTCATCTTTCATCTTCTCCTTTAAGGAGAGCTGATTCATGGGCTGTGAGGTTACCTCTTCAGCAGCAGCAGCAGCAGCAGCAGCAGCAGTTCATTGCACAACCGGTTGCGTCACCAAGCCATTTTATAGCTCTATCACACAGATCGAAGAATTTTGTCGTTGATGCCTCCATATTCAAGCGACGATGTTCACGTTGTAGGTCGTCATTTCGCACGGCTTCTGTAAACCTCTCATCGAGAGCTGTTTCTCTTCGGTCTCTGAAGTAATGATCCATTTCGCACAGTTTGTCAGGAGAGCTCCATAATTACAAGCGCCTGGTCCGGCATTCATAATTCAGCCTTCGTCCATTAAAGAATATCCGCGTCCATAATCCAAAGACCTTTTCCATATTTCATATAACAGCATTAGCACCAAAATTCTAAAAGACAATCCTAGTATACATAAACATAGGCTAGTTCCCTGCAAGAGAGAAGCGGTCAACAGTTTTCAATGATGCCGGTAAGACATCTTGATGTTACAAAAATATCAAACCCGTATCGCTGATCAGTATTCTTAATCCATGTGATAATCGTTGTAAAGTCGTGATCTAGAGAATGATGTATCTCAGTAACGCTTTGATTGTGCCTGTTCATATGAAGACCATCAGAATCTTGATTTACATGGGTTCATACGGCCCCTAGCCCGAGTTAAGCGAAATTAGACACAAGTTGCGAAACGTAACGCCATAGATCTTGCACGCTACACTCGTATTTTGCTATCAGCATGCGATATGTATCGCCAAATTTGAGAAACTTTGAGTGAAGGCGCTTGGTGGTATAGCCCTGTTTTATAAGTTTCTGCGATATTGTTCTGTGACGTTGATTAAAATGGTCACATTTACACAGGATATAGCAAATGGTACTAGGCGAGATATGTATACGCCATATGCAGGTCCCAGTAGAATATCACTGTCCAGAAAGGGATAGTTTATGATGTCGAAATTGCAATCATCTCTTTTGTCATAAAGTCGACGAGAGCGAAGGCCTGTTTCATTTCTATAGAGATATAGGTCTAAATATGATGTGCCGGTAGGGCTGTCTGTAGTTTCCTTCAGATCCAGTGAAGGTGGATATGTATCCTTCACTGCTTCATTTATATAGCGATTATCCACAGCGATAAGATGGTATAGCGTTTGGTGAATGAGAAGGAACGGGCTTTGAATTGATCGGTTTTTAAAAGCGCCTGCATATAGTCATATTCATAAGAGAACAGATATGTCAGCCAAGAGGGGTGCACAATTAGTACCCATTAGAATACCTATATATGCTTTTGATATGTTATGTTGCCAAATTTCATATAGATATTTTTAATGAGAAATTCAAGCAACTCTATAAACAAAGAAACATCCCATGAATGATATCCCTTGTATGTAGTAGAGCTAAAGAATGCTTTATGGATTCTGAGGTTTATTATACCTGTGATCCGTTTTCTTGAACACAGATATTATTAATGAACTTAGACGGTCAAATAAGGTCCCGATGAGGGATTGCAGTAGGCTACATGCAATAAAGTCTTCATCCCGGTGTTTATAGGAAAAGAATTGTTGCAGCAGTAAAATAGGGAGAGTGTGACCGGTTCCAAATGTTTTCTGCAGAACATCAAATATCTGGTTAGGAGCAGAAGATACGTCCCAAAATCTCCTGCCTAGCCTTTCCAGCAAGATATTCAAGGACAAAAGTCTCTTTGTCTGTGCTATCTACCTGTAAGTTGAACAGGCGCGATTTCACATCACGAACCCATTCATACACACTGGGTTCATCACTACTTTTGGGTTTATCTCGAAATCTATCCAGCCGACGGGCCGAAGCTGCCCAATGGCCTGAAGGACGAGCAGTCCGATCACTACATGTAACACGCATGCGATCCAATCAGCCTGTAAACTAGCAGTCCGATCACTACATGTAACACGCATGCGATCCAATCAGCCTGTAAACTAGCAGTCGGATCACTAAGACGCATGCGATCCAATCAGCCTGTAAACTCTGCGCTCGCAGAAGCTTGTGCTTTTTGCGGACTCACAGCTCAGCGACTTCTTCTAATCTAATGCGGGCTCATCTTCCAATTCGCGCTTTAAAGCCGCGTAAGTGTCGGCAATGGGAGGAGGTGTAAATGCCATATTTACCCAAAATATCAATCTCTTATCACGATCCAGACACAAAATGGGCTATGCCTGAACTGTATGACCTTGCTGTACCACCCAAACCAGAATAGACTATGAATATGTACTAATAGACACACCAGTTCTCACTGAGGCGATCTGAAACAACCTAACACTACATAAACAATGAAATGATTTTTGAGAGAGAAATAATAAATTGGTCGTCAGCGGGATTCGAACCCGGCATATCCCGCCGATGCGCTACCGACTGAGGTATGACGGTCCATAGGTATTACACAGGTGGATTGTCCCTCCAGGTGATGACCAACCTGCTCTCTCGGCGTTGAAATGCACACAACTGTCTTTATAATGAAGAAATGATATTTGGTATGGCCCGCAACTGAGCATATATACAGATGAAATGATTTTTGAGAGAGAAAGAATAAATTGGTCGTCAGTGGGATTCGAACCCACGACTCCGGCTTATCGCACGGATGCACTAGCTAAATAATATAGCCCTCAAGAGTATGAGGGCTATAGGTCGGCCCCAGTCACCTCCAGCGAGGGTTTTAGATAATTTTATTACGAATCACCCACCTCTGAACCTGCCGTACATCTAATCTATATCCCCTCCTGAGCACTACTTTAAAATCTTGCGCACTATTGTGAAATAGTGACGCATATATCGCCGTCTGAATTTTCCAGTCGAGAACTTCAAACTCTGTGCGCGCCATGTTGGTGACGTCACTGTATATGGTTAACATGGCGCATTCAAAGTGGAAGTCGACTGAAAAATTTAGACGGCGATATATTCGTTACTATTTCACAATAGTGCACAAGATTTCAAAATAGTGCGCAGGAGGGGATAGAGATTAGATGTATGGCAGTTTCAGAGGTGGGTGATTCGTAATAAAATTATCTAAAACCCTCGCTGGAGGTGACTGGGGCCGACCTATAGCCCTCATACTCTTGAGGGCTATATAATATTTAGCTAGGATGCACTACCGACTGAGCTGAGCTATGACGGCCCGTAGCTTTGCGATGTAGTTGACTTGGCTGGTGAACTTGCTGTTTACGGTGGTTTACTATTTGTTCACGGTTGTTTACGATAGTTTACTAACTTTTGTTTTACGGTAGTTTACTAGTTGTTTACGGTAATTAATCGGACCCTCTTTAAGTTAGAAATGTATACCGGTGATCACTTGTTGAAATATTTCTCATAAAATCACAGGTAGAAATCGGATTTTAACAACGACTCACAGAGGCGACAAGAAGCTAGACTACTTCAACTTGATTCTCATGTGAGCGCGCCCAGAGGATGTCAACTGTTATTTCGTTAATGAGGAAGATGCGCAACCCATGCATTACGTTACGTCATTATTTGCTTTCTTAAAGGAGTACTTACCTAATGTAATATAGGTTCCTATTACAAAGGTTAGACTCTTAAAGAAATATAACCAACTATTTTATTGTCGTTGGGGGCGATAACCTATTATTTTTATTACAATTTGTGAAGCCATGTTTCTCCTTTGACGTCGACGTGGGCGCCGCCATGTTGCCTGTGGGATGACGTGATTGATGACGTCAGCATTCAGGACAACGTCACGGCTAACGCTTGATCCAGGGACCTTCCAACTACGGACATATGAACTACTCTGGGTCTGAGTTTCAATTCGAGGAAAAAACTGGCGCGGCAATTCACACGGGGGTAATTCCTAAAAGGAAAGTGGTTTAGGTTATCTCCGACAACTGAAGAATTCCTTCCAAGTTTTTCAGCGGAGAATTTCCCGATTCAATTTGGACAAAATTTGAAGCTGATCGGTAAACTAAAAGAGCGTTCTCTGCAATTGTCCAGTGATTTGAGTTGAACGACGATGCTTTTAAGTTCGTAAACATTTTCATGATTACACTTGAACAACTAAAATCAACTAGAACGGCAGTGGATTTACTGGGTTCCTTCTCGTATGAATTATCAGCATGATCAACACGATCAACCTTAAGTCTCCATGACGTTGTGACGTTTTTAGATGAGTATAAACTTACTTCCGCTCATCTAAAAACGTCACGCAGTGGTGCAATGGCGGCGCCCAGTGCACGCCGTGGCGAGCAACAAAATATTCAATATTTCTTTTATTTCGCATTTTATCAACATAAGTTTTATATAATAAGATTTGAAATGCGAGTGCTGATAAATATAGTCACACTCAAAAATAAGGTAAGTACTGCTTTAAGCATCTACCATGTTTACCAGATATGTCCATGCATAATAGGAGTGCTTGATTTTGATAGTTCCTTTTTTGAAATAATTATTTATTATCTAATTTCTTTGATATAGGCATAACAGGAATCAAAATATCGCCTGCCTACCTGCCGCCGGCAAGTGGTTTTGCCGTGTGACAAGTCAAAATAAAAACTACCTGCTGCACGTGGCAAGTAAACTCACTAGGTTTGGTCAGAGGCTTCATATTGACTCTATATCTTTCAACACTATTTCTCAGTTTGTAAACATAGGTTGTACAAGCGATTGCCTACGTTTAATCAAAGTACAGAAAACGAGGCCGAATAAGTGCACTTCCGACAAATTATCTTCCTTGATTTTACTGCTCAGCTGATTCTTATCACAAAGAGGCTGTCCTTGTCACCCGCTAGTTGTCTCTGAAAGCATTTCCTTCCCCTAGCGGCTTTGTTGGCAACATGGAGATATATTTGTTGAAACGTCTACATGATCCAGGCAATCATAATACAGCGGCGACAGATTGCAGCAAACACCTACTGGTTTGAGTGTGGATGCTGGCACTGACTCATAGAAAAAGCGGATTTACAAATTCGCTGAAAGCTGGAAGGACAATCAACTGTGGCTTTGTTATACTGATAGGATGTATTGCAGTTACTGCCCTGAATTCAACAGGAATACCAACAACAAATTTGTTACGGGCTGCGAGTCCTTACGATTGAATAAAAGAATAAATGCCGCCATCGATTTATTTTGTGTACAAGTAAAATTTGAGTGAGGGCAAGTAAAATTAATTTTAACCTGCCACATGTGAGAAGTAAGTTTTTCAAAACATTTCAACACCTGATTTAGAAGTCGACTCAGCTTTGAAAAAGTTGAAAGTATCTCCAACTAAACATCACAGCAATAATTTCTCTGCAAGAGCCTTATACCCCATGCAAAAAATACGAAGAGAGTTGACCGTGTGTTTTAAATTCTTTCTAATTCAATAATGCTTTCAAGAAATTCTTTGATATAAGCGTATTTATGTTTATTAACATAATGCGATATTGCAGTTTAAAATCAGCTCTAGTAATCGAACAACAACAACAACAACATTGGGTTCACTGATCCCTTAATGTAATTCCAGTGGCATATTTTTTAAAACTTTGTGATATCCAGCGTTTATTTCTATTTCCAGGTGATTGTGTTAAAGGAATCATCACAGTGTCTTTGTAGTATTCACAATAATTTATCACCATGGGAGTGACATTGGAAAGGGTCCAGTTCAAGTTTGCCTCTATCATTGGAGAACTCTGCAGTGAGCCGGACATTCTGTCTCAGTTTGCTGTCTGGGTCGACTTACGATTGGCAGAATACAAGTTAAAAGGGTCAATTTCGCTAGGTGAGTTTCAAATGAATTATCATAATTGTATACATGTACCTTGGATTAAATTTTGATGCAAGTCAGATTATGCATTGAGATGATTAGATTTGCTAATTTGCATTTATTAAAGAATGTTAAAAGGAATTATTTGCCTATAATTGAATGTCATTGAATATGATAATTGTACATGTACCACACAAAAATTTCCCTCTGTGTTAATATTTGTTGTCCATGCGATATATTTCCAGTTCCAGGTTATGGATAGCATATTGGTACCAAACATTGAGTATACATATACTTAACCCATAGGGTAAACACAGCACCATATATTTATTTCACTGTCAAAGGTCAAGGTCATCAATATCCTGACACAAAAGGAATTCATTCAAAATCGTGACAATTTGATATGTTATTGTTGCACACCAAAATTATGCAAAAGTCTGAAGTCTGTGTTTGGGATCACATCTCATTAAATTCATATGTCTCAAATGTGTGAGCGTATTGTGTAGGTATTTTTTGAAGCAGGTTATGTTAATATAATAGCACCGACCGAGAATAATTCCTGATTTTCTATTTAACATACAGATTGTTCTGGAGATACTCCTGACCCGGTATGGCTCAAAGGCATTGTGAGTGCATTACTGAAAAGACAGCTGGCAAAGCAGAAAAGTTCAATACAGAGTTACCTCCCTCCCAGACTGAGTCCGACCCACACTAGAAGCCCAGCGTCTCGAGCCCAAAGGCCAGTAGTCTCGCAGTCCCATGGAGTGATCGACGAAGAAGTGATTGCAGTAAATGAGAGACTACGAGGTCCAGATATTACGTCTCCTCGTAATCATAGCAATGCCCAGCCTATGGAGGTGAGGCTGTCTCCAGACATTGTCATTAAGGAAGAACCATCAGATGATGGTATCTACCCCATCAGTTTACATGTTCACGAACATGACTCAAAAGAAGGCAGGAAACGAACTGCCGCAGAAACTATAACGAGTGAAATCGATTTGGGCAGCCATTCTCAGCAACAGCATTCTCCCAAATTAAGACGATTAGATCCGAATTCAGCGGACGATATTCAAACTTCAAACGAAAGTCTGATGTCTATAATTGGTTTGGGGGACCATAGTCAGGATGCCTCTGCCATATCTGTTGAGACCATCAATAGTGACTGTGATTTTATCCTCGCTACAGAGGTAGCTCAAAATGCAAATGAAGAGATGGCTCAAATGGGAGGTAACTCCTCTATGCAGTTGACTCCACAGAGGGCGTCGGGTACAGCAGGAGCATCGGCGAGCAACCTATCTGGAAAATTGATCAGAGATCCGTCCACGGGCAGCTTAGCAGGTAAGTCGGTCTTACTTGGTCACGTGTCGTATATCAGGTTAGAGATAACTGCCTCTCTAAAATGAAGGTAAGAAAGGTCGTTTTTGCTCAATACAATCGGGAAATCCGAATATATTACGCTGAGAAACATCTGCCATAGGCGACAATGGACATCATCGGATCGTATTAAAAAATTTGTAATGTATCTAATTTGCATAATAATACACAACATATGTTGACTGGTTAAAAAATTAAATTAAAAAGAAAAAAATTGATTGGTTATTTTCGCAGGAAAACTGACATGTATGTGAATATAGGCCCTGTAGATCTGTCACCCAGAGTTTTTGGAGTGTGATGATGGATAAATCAAAACTTATAAGCAAAAACGACCTCATTTTACCTCCATGTTTACAGAGGTAGTTATCTCAATCCTGTCTGTGTGGTTACTATCTGTCTCCTGGCTCCGAAGATGAAAATGATAAATTTATAAATAACAAATAACTGATGAAACATTTCGTCAAGGAAAATGTAAAAATAATAAATAACTGATGAAACATTTCGTCAAGGAGTTCTGGAACAGACAGGAACACACACTACACCCTGGTTATTCAAACTGCCATGTACATGTACTGTACGTTCCAGGACAAACGAATTATCTATATGAGATCCACTCAACTCGAGTTTGCTCAGCTCTGTTCCAAGTCAATCACACATAAATGAAATCCTGATCTCTCCGGGGTGGAATACAGAAAAGTCGACACCTTCCCCTGACTGAGCACAGTTATCATGAACAGTTGAAGGGCGACAACTCTATTTTCCTATTTTGCCATAGACAGTAGAGTTATTCCCCTTTCTATGACTGTTCAAGACAATTATGAAATTGCCAAAGTTGCATGTTGGCTGAGAGAAAAAGTACATCTTTTCAAAGTACTGTCAGTGTATCTGTTAATTGGGGTTAAAACAGTCAACAAATTACATGTAGGTTAAACATTCTGGAAGCAGACCAATGTAATCCGTCCAACTATGGTGTCATTAGAACACTGAATTTGGCTTATGACCTTATTAACACAGTCATTAATCTGTGGTGATCGTCTTTATGTAATGCTGGCCAATGACCCCCCCCCAAAGTATGGATCCTGTATGTTACATGGCAGGTTGAATTGCTTATCGAGTGTATGTGCATGTATATTGCAGGCATGGGAAATTTCCTCACAATTGACTGATTTCAGACATTTTGTTCCATCAAAATTTGAAGAAAAAAATAATAATGCTAAAATAAATTTGCGATTCCTGTCTAAAATGCTTGAAGAAGATGTATTCGACATTTTCTGAAGTGCCGAATTCTCCATGTCTGATATTGAAGGGAAGATAACAAGTTACAATCATACATGTATATGAACTTGTGTTTGCACATGAACATGTTTAGATACATAAACCACAAGTACTTCAATCCCTTGATGAAATTTCATTTCATTCGCACTAATTTTGGGAACAAAATTCAATTGGCTGTTCTGATAAATTGGACTAATCTCTAAAACCATTGAAATAACAAAGAAATAATGGATTATATGCATGATTTGTCAACTTCCTGTTCTAATAAATTAGATCACCCCAGATTTATGTTTGGGAATTTTACTTCCTGTGATTGAATTATTAGAGGGATTACTGTACTCGTGGTACGTATACATATTTACCTATTGGCTGCATTCTCAATGCACTAAAGTATTGTCCCTATGGTTTCGAAGTCTTCACTGCACATCCTTTATGAGATCGAAGGATGATAAACTCCTATCAATAGCACTCACCAATCTCCAGTTCTCTCTCACAAAAAAAAAAGTTGGGAGTGATTTCACTGCTTCACTTTCAGAAGAGTGAAATTAAAACTCCCTTAAAAATCATTCATCAAGGTACATGTAGGAGACTGATTCACAGCTCCATGATCGTGAACACCAGGCCATCGGATCCATAATAATATTTTATTATTTTCCAGTAACCCAACCTACCCATATATTTTGCAATCAATAAAAAAATTTGGGTAGGCATTTTTTTTAATTTTTATGTTTTTCAGCAGTACATGAAATCCTATACAAAAATACATCAAGGTCAAAATTTGACAACAAAAAAAAAGAAAAAAAAACCCTACCTACATGTAACTACGTACCCACCTACCCAACTTTTCCAAAGTTGGTTACTGGCAACACAAATATTATTGTGGATGGCCCCTTGGTCTACTTTACACTGACCATGATCAACCAGTCAGGCACCTATGCCTATAACTATTCATGAGACGTCTGAACGACCTTCATTTAAATTGCTAAATATGGAGTGGCCTCGTGACACACGTATGTTTCTGATTGGTTGAGATACTGAATGATGCACACTGGCAGTCTGGCGTCGGCGCCTGACCCGTCATGTCTGCTTTGAATGGAGCAAAGCTAACCACTTGTTTTGCTGACAGAGCTTGTGACAGGCCTTATTTTTTCAAAATCTGGCGTGAACGATTTACCGTTCGCGTGATTTTTTGCGTACGTAACCGATCGTTCGCTTACGCACCAAGTTCGCTGCGTAACCGATCGGTTACGTGAAAGGTTACGTAAATTTAATACATATTACCATTTGCTCAAGGACACGAACAATATACGAGAAAAAATAACTGCCGACCACGCTGACGTAATGCCGCTGCTCTCTCTTGCCCCGGTAATTGTGGCAAATTCAAACTGCTTGACATGGACAGTACGACACTTGACAGCCACATCGTGATATTTTCCCGTCACACGACTATTGTGTATTCACTAATGATTAATTGCCATACCATTTATAAACCGACGGAATCTATGCTTAATTTCTAATAGAACAGCTGTAAATCCAATCTGTAAACCCGCTCTAGTCCGTATCACCAGTTTGCCATGAGGCTTATGTCTGTCCCATTCTGATTTTGACTCCAGGGGTGAAAGAGCACGCATACACAATTAACTGTTTTCCCATTGTTCAAACAAAAAGATATTTATTCTCCCGAAACCATGAGAACATTACACTAGTCATGCTAGTGTGAAAAGAATAAAGATTATCTTACTGTTCATAAGAGAACAAATACCAACGAAATGCTATTTGATTTACGGAGAAACTTAACTACAATCCATCTCCCCCACAGTCAGACAGTTTTCATTGTTTTTGGACATGAACCACACTGGCCGGGATAGACTCACTTGAGTCACTTGGCAAAATCAACAGGGGTGAAAGGTGTAACAAAGCTGAATACGAGTTCATATTTATTTGATCATATGAATATTTTATACCCGTCAAAACGGTGGCATTATTTCAATGACATAAGAATAAGGTAACGGTTCATTCAAATACAAAACCCAAGAATGATGGTGTTGTAATTTGCATGCGACGGTCTTTCCACCCCCCGTGATCACCAGACTTCATGATTGAGATCGCCCGGTGCTGGCAGCACGTGTTGAGGTCAACATGCTGTAAATGGCAGTGCTGACCTATTTCCATCTGGGCATGCGTCTGGCCAGTGAAAACGAAACCACTCCGACACAAACAATTTAACCAGGCCATAAGCAATTCATGATTTATCAAACAACCACGGCCGTGTAAATTAGCCTGCCAGTCGACAAATTATAGGAGAAAGAGAAAGTGCACGGTATACGCGCAAATATAACTGTCGCCACTTATTTTATTTCCAGTTTGTGCAGACAGACACTGCCGACTTATGAAAATAAGCTAGCGGATAAAATTCGCCCCACGTGAACGGTGACCGTTCGCGTAAAATACGATTTGCGTAACCTTCACGTAACCTGAACGAGTGTTCGCGTCAAAAAATAAGGCCTGTTGTGACGTCATCAGTGGATTAGTATGTTTGACAAAGCTGCTACCAGGGTCCTCAATGGAATAAAAGAAAGGGGGGGGGGGGAAGGGCCTGGATTTCCCCAAAAAACGAAAACAGACAGGGACTTATCTGCAAGTGTTATGTAATCTGGGGCCTCGACTTCAGGCATTATACCAGCATGCAAATCAATTTCATTGTCAAATTTTTTGGTATGAAATAACAGCAGATTTCCATTCTGGATAGCTATCATTATCAAGATTAGGATTGCGAGTTCAAAAATGACCTCAACTTGTATTTGTTACCTGCCCTTCAATATTTATAAAAGATGAATGCATTTTATGTGGTAAGTGGTGCTTTTATATCATGTATATGCTCTGAAACTGTCTTCATAATGAGCAATGTATACATGTACTTTAGTAAAGTTGTGCTGCAGCCGAACAAATTTGTAATAATCTTAATCACATTGCATTTCTTATTGTGCAAATGTACAGTACCTAATTTCTGAGTACATACAATGTATAGCCTATAAACACAAAGATGATTTTGGGGATTTACATATCCGATTCAATCTGTTGTGTGTATCGACCATCTCGGCATCCTTTCAAAAGAACAATGACTAGTTGGGTTCCCTGTGCCATTACGTTGTAAGATGTACAAAGGAATCCTGTTCTGTAATTAGATATGAAAGAGAGACCATGATCTGCAATATTCAGTCCAAAAATCTCAGTTTGCTGGATTTGCTGGTCAGTTTCTCACATTTCCTATTTCCTGTGTCTTTGCCTTAAATTTCATGATGGTCAGGTCTTTGGCTTGCACTGATCAATGCTGTCGCCAGTAGTTACGACAGGGCTCCGGGGTTGAAATGTTTTGAAAAACTTACTTGCCACATGTGGCAGGTGAAAATTAATTTACTTGCCCTCACTCAAATTTTACTTAAAAGTACACAAAATAAATCGATGGCGGCATATTCTTTCTTCTGAACTAATCCAATTGTAAGGACTCGCAGCCTGTAACAAATTTGTTGTTGGTATTCCTGTTGAATTCAGTGCAGTGACTGCAATACATCCGATCAGTATAACAAAGCCACGGTCGGTTGTCATTCCAGCTTTCAGCGAATTTTTAAATCCACTCTTTCTTAGAGTCAGTGCCAGCGTCCACACTCGAATCAGTGTTTGCTGCTCTGTCGCTGCTGTATTATCATGATTATTATTGCACGAATCATGTGGACATTTCAACAAATATCGCTGCATGTTGCCAACCAAGTCGCTAGCGAAAGGAAATAATTTCAGTGACACCTAGTGGGTGACAAGGGAAGCCTCTTTGTGATAAGAATCAGCTATGCAGTAAAATCAAGGGAGATAATTTGCCGGAAGTGCACTTATTCTGTCTCATTTTCTGTACGTTGATTAAACATAGGCGATCGCTTGTACAGCCACATTCTATATTTGTTAACGTGAAGTCGCAAAACAACCTATGTTTAGAAACTGAGAAATAGTGTTGAAAGATATGGAAAATAAACTATAGAGTCAAGATGAAGCCTCTGACTATACAATCTAGTGCGATTACTTGCCGTGTGCGGCAGGTAGTTTTTATTATTTTGACTTGTCACATGGCAAAATCAGTTGCCGGTGGCAGGTAGGCAGGTGATATTTCGATCCCTGCGTGTTTGTAAAAAATCTCCAAGGCTATCAAATCATTGTACATTTCAATATTCTACATGTCTTGCTTTTGTACATGTATGTGTCAACTTGTCCCGAAAAAAATATGTTGGAAGGATTAGTTCCTGTTTCACCGTGGCCCAGTTACAGTTAATTATCTGTCACTAGGTTCAACCTGTTTCACCAAGACTCCTGTAGTTGCATGCTTAAGTTTTTATCATGTCAGCCTGTAGAATGACTATATATACATAAACCAGTGAATTGGTGCAATATGCAAGATAGTTTGAAAAGTAAGTAAGTCCGAGCTTTTCAAACTGACCATAATGTGTTTTAGAAACCTACAGTATTTGTGTTCTTCTGTGTCAGTTGGACTACCATTTGGATGCTGAAAAACATGGAAAACATATTGTAACTTTAGTGACATAAAATTGGTTATGGCAGTAAAAAATCCAGATACAATGTATTCAAATGTCGAGTTGAACAGCCATTAGAAATTTGTTAGAACCAACTATAGCATTTAATTTGTTTTTAATAATACTTTTGTACTACTACTAGTATTCAGTAAATGTATGTACTGTCTTTATGACATATATACATTGTATTCATCAAACATGTAGAATACAATAAATTCCACATTATTCTCAGCAAATTTAAATTTTCTCTTTTGGCTGAGATCCCTAATTATGGCTTGTTTCTTTCTCAACTACATGTACATATGATCAGTAATGATCGACCAGTGTTGTTGGGACCATCTACCTCTCCAGTGAGAGATGTTTGTGCTACTCGCGCTCTTATATTGCGAGTGAGTGAGCGAATATGATTTAACCCTCTCATGTTACAACAGGTCATCTGAAGTGTGTAGTTTATTTTATTCAATGAATCAATAATCTAACAGTCTATGACATCCTCAATCAAATACCCATCATTGTACTTTGCTGGCTCTACAGTTTCTGAGTTGTATGGAACTTTTCCTTCACTAGATCTATCTGTATGTTGTGCATGCCCATACCAGTACCTCTGTCTGCCGGAAAACAATGCCTTGATGCATTGCCACAAAGACGTTGGTACGACATAGCTCAGTTGTTTCGGGAGTCTGATGTGCCACATTTTATTATGTTGCATCCCAGCATAATTTTTCACCCAGTGGCATCGGAGCACATGTATATCCATTCTGATTCAATTTTAGGTATGTGGTTTATTTAGAAATTTTACAAGCTTATTTATCCATGTATTCTTCACAACGAACATATTAATATGATCATTGACAGTCCATGTAAAAGGATCATATCACATAAGATTTTTTCAATGGCTGACTGCTGACTGGGTTAAATTCCCAACCCAAATTCAATCTTAGGTTTGGTTTGGTATTACATGTACTTATCTTTGATGTACATACCTTTCTAATTGTGTATCTGAACCAAATATCTTTAATCCCCATCATATCTGCCTTAAATATCAAGCTTGTGACAGAGCAAAGTGGCAAAGAGGATTCGTAGATACTGGAATCGGATAAAAAATGTCACAACTATATATTTTCATGAGGCCCTTTGACATGTTTGATACATGTATATGAGGGGAGCTGGATCCGATTAAAGGCAACCAGTTTAAGATGTTAGCTTGCTCTGATGGCAACCACCTGAAAAAGTTAAGTTACACAACTGGTACTTTCGTACTTCATATATCAATTGTCTGCACAAAATACATACATGTGTAAAGAACATTAATTACCACAGCAATTGCTGAATGCCGAGGCTGATTTCGAGAGCTGAATCTTGGTACATTAACATACATATAGACGTATGTAGGCTGGTGAAACCTTGGCCACGCAATCATAATTGAACTTCTACTGCTAGAAGAATCGATTTGAAATTTGTTGATGATCAATACATCGGGCAGTGTTAATCAGCCATGTCAGCATGTCCAGGCATTGTTAAAATGTGAGTTGATAATCGCTTTTATTTACAATTTCTACAATTCAAATTTGAATATGATTTGACAGTTAACAGAGTTCTTCAATCATGTATATATTCAAGATGAGCTATAATTCGCTCTACTCAAATGAACTGAAGGTTAATTCACTGGTAGAGGTAGACCACTGATAGCTTGTCTTAAAAATGAAGCACTGTAAAGTGTTATGTGTATGTAATAAAACATCGCCAAGATGGGAATACAGATTTGTCAAATATTGAATTTAACCATTCAATGAACCTGCTATATTTCGGAAGTTTAATCATTCAATGTACCTGCTATATTTAAGAAGTTTAATCATTCAATGTACCTGCTAGTTTTCAGAGGTTCCACCTGTCCACTCTGCTTGTGGTTGGAATAATGAAGTTTATACCATAATTATTTCATTGTCAGAATGGACTACCACAAGTGGAGCTTGCCATAACCAAAATCTTAACTCGGATGAGGCCAGGATAGCCAGTCACCAGGAAGTTACCTTAATAGACTATCACAGGTCGAGTCCCCTCATGCACAAGAGAAATATGTCATCGCATGTGCCGTCAAATCCATTCTTGAATCCAGCTGATCCATTCCTGGGTCCACCTCAACCTCCGAAGGAACAGACAATTAGAAATGCGAAGAGTGCTGTTGGCATTTTCGAACGATGGTTCCAGACAAATTGTTCGGACGACCAAAGACGCATTGAGGAGATTCCTCCCAACCAACTGGATATTTACCTGGCAAAATTCTTCACGACGGTGAAAAAGAAAGATGGCGGACAATATTATCCGAGCTCCTTGCGTCTGTTGCGGACCAGTCTGAAGACATACCTCAAGCAGCATCGATACCCCTATTCCATAACACAGTCTCGCTTATTCAAGCAGAGCGATCTCGCTTATAGGAAACGGAAACAGGAGTTGCAGGAAACATGTCCTCCGCCATCACGACATCTCTGAATCCCATACTGTGTAGGATTTTATCAAATCTCACTGGTGCTCCACAATAATATCTCGGGGGCACTGGCTGGTTTTCGGTTACTGATAAAATCTGACTACATGTACCGGGTATCAAAATTACCTTGGAAAATGACGATCAATATGAATTTATTGGCTACATGTACTTATGAATTGAGTCTTACAACTTTGGCAAATTCTGTATATTAGCAATAGTGGTCCGTACATTGTGTTTGCTGCAACAGGTTGAACAATGGTTGTCTTTGTTTTGGGATGCTGAAATTAGCTGGAAGTTGTTTGGGTATTTTACATTGTACAATTTAATATTCAGTATTTAAGGGGCGTCGTTACTTTTTGTTTACCGGAAGCCACCCTGCATATCCGTCACACCTGTCATTTATAAACAAATGGCCAATCGTATCAATGAGAATGAATAATAAAACTTCGTACATGTACATGTGTCTCCCTCAAAACTTTGACAACTCAACTTTTCAATTGATTTCAACCTACCTACAATTAGGATTTGAGATTTTTGCTATCTTTTAACCTGCAATTTTGACACTTAGCTATATTGCCAGAAATCAGCATGGTGAAGGGTCCCTTTTTGTGTGGCTAATTTCAATCAGTAATACATGCTGTGAAACTAAAGCAAAGAAATTGGATGTTCATAGCAAGATAGCATGTTGAGGCCATACATGTACTTTTGAAAGAACCTTAAAACCCCATTGAAATACATTCTCTCATTCATACTAAAATGGTTTATTTCACGAACAACATGGTCAAAATGAATTTTGAGATAGGCTCTGTTTCATAATTCAGTAGGCTGTTGGTTAGGGGGCTTTACTATCAGATGTTTTGCGTGTGAAAGGTAACAAAACCCGTTGAAGGGAGTTATGATTGGTCAACTCCAGCAGATAGCCTACTGGTCCGTCATGCATTAGTGGTTACTATTTGTCCTGTTTGTAGCACTTTAGTTTCACATGATATGATTGGGGAGGTACATGTACTTTAGAAGTCACTTACCTAAAAATCTACTCACCAGTTATTTGATGATGGCCTCCCAAAATGGGGTTCAACCCAATTTATGTCCTTGGGAAGATCATCTCAGTAGGTTGTAATCAACCAAACTATGTCTTCAAGGCCAAAGAGGTTTGTGATATCTGTTGTCACAAACCAGAGCTGGGGTCTTTGTCAAAAAGTTGCACTGTTTGTGAAGGTAATTATTCTTACAGTTTACGATGGAGATGTATTTTTGGTGAAGTAAGGCAGGATTTTTTTGAATGTTACTGTTGAACTCCGTTCGTAAAACACTAAAGAATGACTCAAATACAGCTGACCGTACTTTCCTTGCCAATGCAGGTCAAGGAACCCTGATCAGGATGAAGGGCAGATGGAATACTGGTATGTCGGGTGGCAGAGGTGAACATATGGGTGGCATAAGGTACCCAAGACCTCCGGGACAGGCACGGTTACCAGGAACCCCACGTACCCCTGACAAGAATTGTCGAAGTGCAGTAGCAATATTCGACCGATGGCTGTCTGGACACACCAGTGGAGATAAACGACCCATTGAGCACATTCCACCAGCTGTGTTAGATGGTCTCCTCGCAGAGTTTCTCTCTACCGTTACCAAGACAACTGGAGGCGACTACGATGCTGTGTCGTTTTCGAATCTGCGATACAATATTGATCGCTACCTTCATGCTAGAGGTTATGGGTTCTCTATTAGGGTATCCAGATCGCCACACTTCCCCAAAAGCCAACATGTGTTTAACATTCGAAAGTCGACTCTCAAGACCAGAAGTGGCAAAACTGCCATGGAGCATGACAATATACATATAACCAACTTGCCAACCTGTACGAGATAAAATGCCTGGACTTCGGGTCACAGTGCCAATATATTTGCCAACTCATTTAGTACAGTAGTTCAGCCTAACTGTCAGCCTTAGTTTTCTAGGCCTGGACCCTGTTGCTTCCAGGTCATCGCAGACAGTAAAGTTGAAAACTTAACGTCAATTTACAGAAGGCATTACATGTATGTGTTTGCTGATCCCAAACCTTTTGAAACTTATTGCTTTATGTCATTTTGAAAAAATAAATCTCAACAGAAGTTATGTGTATATATTATATTCCCCAATAAAAGATATTTATACCTATTAATAAAAATCAAATAAAAATGAGTAACTCACATTTTCGTAATTTTCAATTGACTTTTGAAAAATGATCTAGGCCAATGGTGAGCAATGTTTTAATTCACAACAACCACATGAATTCAAAATATTGCACAAACCTACATACATGTAAGTTCCAAGGCTTGGAAGCATACATGTTTTTGCCTTTGATTACAGTGCCCAGAAATAAATGATGAACATTCATTTTATATTCATGGATGTTTGTGAGAATAAGCATAGGTGAAGCTACATGTACATGTAACCTGAACTATCTTGTACTTTATGGTTATTTGAAACCATCCCTTTCATCTTCTGAATATAACGTATTTCGGACGTCGCTTGGGGTTGGGCAGCTATTCTCCGGGATGGGATTCTGAGATAGTTTTTGAAGTGATTTGGATATAAGTGGGCCTTGTACAATTAGTCAGAAGCTAATATTGATCTCAAATAAAAATGTTATATCTTTTCTTGCAGCGCGCAGTTAACAGGATGTTTAATCTTATAACCAGATTATTCTTCACCTTCAAAGCAAAATAAGCTAAGGATTTGAGACCTGGACATTATATAGTCTCTGAGAGAGATCGAGAGAGAGAGAGAGAGAGCTGTGCATTTGTATTTATGACTGTACTGCATGCCTCCTTGGTGTGTATTTAAATATTCATAGCTTGTCTCCAGTTTTATCAAAAGCAATATCGATTCCTTTTCCTTCACCGTTCCAGAGACTTTGAAGGGACGAAGAATTGGCCAATCACCTGGAGAGTGGGACGCATGGAAACATGAATACCAAAGCAGACCAATCGACTTCAAGCTTTCATCCAGTTCCAACCAAAGCCTGAAGGTCAGAGAGCTGGCGAAGCATGGGACAGACAAAAATGCGGCTAGCGCTGCTGGAATGTTTGAGCGATGGTTAAAGACCGAGCCTTCCCGAAGTGGAAAACCAATAGAAACTATCCCTCCAGCAGATCTGGACATCTATTTTGCCCAATTTTTTTCAACGGTCAAGAAGACGTCCGGAGGAGATTATGACCACAGATCTTGGAGAAATCTCCGATCTAACCTTGACCGTTATCTGAGAGAGCACGGTTACGAACATTCTATCGCAAAGTCTCCTCTCTTTGGAAAAAGTCAGCTGGTTTTCAACAAAAGGCTTCGCAACTTGAAGTCTGTTTGTCCTGTTAATAGAGTTCTGTCTGACTCTGGGCCACAAATGTGGTCTCCTGATCAGGGAACTTTGTCATCATCCTCTGTACAAGGCCCAAGTCGACTTCCAGATACACTGCCTGGAAAGTGATTATTATTTGACAAGTCTGTCCGCTAAATCTGGCAGATCTGCTAAATCTGGCAGTTCTGCTAAGCCTGCTTCGAGTAATGACACCCCTTTCAGCTGGGATGCAACCTCGAAAGACGAGCATTGAAGAGATATCGTCTAAAGCATCCCATATACCAGACATGCATGCCCCCCATCCCACGAGTGAGAGAGAATTGCCATATATTTGCTCCCATCTCATCCATGATATCTTATTTTTCTTATTTTTTCATGATTTTTTTTAGCAAATTCAAGGATTTCTTGAACTTTTTCGACTTGTACGTTTACATACAATGTAGTTAAGTTGTCTCAGGACATGAATTATGCCACATATAAATAAACAAAGTAAAGTTATTGAACGGTATGAAACAAAGAGCTTGATTAGTTGAATACTCAGCAAGTCTACATGTATAAATATGTATTACATTGTATTAACAAATATTAGTAGATCTATATTTGTACTGACGTTTATAGTCTCCATGAAAATAACAAAACTTGTAGAATCTGTGATATCAGTGAACTTACAATAGACATATATTTGGGAGTGTATGGACATATAAATAGGACACTGTGGACATGTATGTACATGTACTTCTATACATTTAGCTTTTTCTTGCATGTCAAATTGTCATTGTACTGTTTCCATAATAAACCACAGAGTAATTTCCAATTCCATTGATGCTTTTATTTATTGATATATGATCATGTATCTTCATATACATGTAACTTGATAGTGATCATGGGTTTATATAACTTAATAGTGATCATGGGTTTAATTTTGGCCAACAGACATCAACATTGTAATAATGCATACATGTATTCATAGATAAAACAAATTTTAAATATTGCAAATCTCTGTTGTATACATGTGAACAAAGGTCATTTTCAACAAATTCCTCATGAAAAGGAATAGACTGGCTATGAAAATGATTTAAAATTAAATGGTTATAATTATGTGACATGAAATGGATCAATTTATTTTTATATGAAAGCTATATGTATCAATTAATAATGACTTAAATCTGATGTTGCTTTCATTGTAGCATTTGTATTAAAAGTTGTTATTACAGTGTGTCAGTACAGATGAATAAATTCATTATAGAACCGAGTTCTGGCAAATCACAGAAAGGGGAGAGAGAATTACATGTAGATTTAACGTCGCATTCAGCAATATTTAGCAAGTAACAAAAATGGAGAGAGATAGTGAGAATTAGATTTAATGTCACATTCAGCAACAACAATTCACAGAAAGGGAGCGAGCGAATTAGATTTAATGTCGCGTTCAGCAAATAGCAAGTCGCAAAGGGAGAGAGAGAAAAATAGATTTACCATCGCATTCAGCAATAACAATTCACAGAAAGGGAGCGAGATAATTAGATTTAATGTCGCGTTCAGCAAATAGCAAGTCACAAAGGGGAGAGAGAGAGAGAGAGGAAAATAGATTTACCATCGCATTCAGCAATAACAATTCACAGAAAGGGAGCGAGCGAATTAGATTTAATGTCGTGTTCAGCAAACAGCAAGTCGCAAAGGGAGAAAGAGAGAAAAATAGATTTACCATCGCATTCAGCAATAGCAATTCACAAAAAGGGAGTGTGAGAATTAGATTTAACGTCATGTTCAGAAATGGGTCACAGAAAGGGAAAGACACCTGGTGACCTACATGTACATTGTAGATATCTCCTTAACTGTGAATACCTGTGGTATTTATCGATCGGAAAATGTGAACAAATTAGGTAGTCCTGGTAGTTTTCATGTTAGATTTTCCGTTATAATCTCAATACCTAGGGTACCCAATTCGTCGATGAAATATTACTGTTTTTCTTCATTACAATGCTGTAGTGTAAATGTGAGCATTGGGACTTTGTTGTTTACATAAATGCCAAAAGCACAGATGTGTTTCCACGAGTCACGGTGATGGCAAATTATATATCCCAATCATGAGAATCAAGCACCACAATCCATAAATTTACATGATTTACCAATCATTACGCATCATACAACTCTCTCCAGCTTACACTTTCCCGATGAAAGTTTGTTCCGTCCGTTCTCTCCCTCACCAGTGTGCAACGATCATGGATCACCAGAGATGATTCTATACTTCATTTGTCCTGTCCATTATGAGAGTACATGAAGGTGTAATACCAGAGATGGTGAAACCGTATAGGTCAACAAATATAGATTGAGAATAGTAACCTATCCACAGGTTACAGTGTAATCTGAGCTGGTTACTTGTAGAGGTTCAGCATGTTGTATCATTCAGCATCATCAAGTGTATGGGGATCTGAAGACTGGTTGCTGGCTCTGGCAAATGACTTATTTCTAGCTCTGCTCAACATCTTGCTACTTTAGAGATATAGGCCTATTTAAGTCTATTATTAAAGGCTTGTCAGCTTAACCTGTAATTCAGAATTTAGGCCTGTAATACTGTTCAAAACATTTCCGAATCCAAATACATGTACGTAGTGACAGGGCTTGTATCCGGAATGATTTCAGTTCTTGATGAACATTTACAGAAAGTCAGTGATTGGCTGGATATTCTTCTAATTTTCTCCAACAGCCAATCAAAATGCTGGATTTCTGTTTGAAAATTTCAATCGATCAATCAAATGCTTTAAAATTGGAAGATATCCCATGGTGCATTGTTGATTCTATCCTGGCAGGAGGTGTAGTGATTCTATGAGAACATCCATTGGTTGTGTAATTAATTCTCCCAGAACATCCTTTTAGGTTTTTAGGAAGGTTGCTTTATACTCTTAACTGTGAAGTACGGTAATTTCCCTATTAATTCGCGATGTAGTGATGAAACTCACCACTCCAAAAATTGGCTACTTTCGAATTATTTCTTGAGCCAATTCTAGAAAAACGCGAGTGTTCGAATTAAATGTCGCGCCGACTTTCACGGAGAATCCAAAATGGCGGACCGCTTCGCCGTGGTCGTAGTGATCGTATTTATTAACGTGTATTAACTTTGAGATCTCACCATAGTTTCCATAAAATGCAGTGTATGATGTCAGAAAATCTCCTCTATCCTGATAAAGGCGTCTAATTTTATTCGAGGAAGTCAAGCATATTTATCGAGTGACAAGTTCAGCACGATCATGCAGATTTTTGAGCTGACGTCCGTAAATTCGCGTCCATAATAACATCATAAAAGTAGGCCAAAACATTGAACGTATTCCTTCCTTTTGTTCAGTATTAGCTATACGCCGATAATATGCTAATAATAGCATACGCCGATATACTATACGAGATTCTAGTAACACATTCACTTTACTTTCATCGACACGAACTCCGTGGCGAAAACGGGAGTGTTCGAATTTATTGTTTCACGGATATTAAAAATGCTCCCGTGTTCGCTTTATTAGGATGGACAAAATCACGACAGCGGAAAAATCGGCCGTTTTCGAATTAAGTTT
Organism: Hanleya hanleyi; assembly: GCA_036873755.1. NCBI lineage: Eukaryota > Metazoa > Mollusca > Polyplacophora > Lepidopleurida > Hanleyidae > Hanleya > Hanleya hanleyi. Next base: position 25,380 of record JAVTVY010048179.1, on the reverse strand, counting down.
GGAAGGTGAATTAATAGGGAAATTACCGTATGCTTATTATCTAAAATTGTGCATGTGAAATATCTGCTAAATCCATCATTATCAATCGTACTCAAAACCTGCTCAAATTCTGGTTCCAGCTCTGCGGTACTCTGGATCTTCGGCTCATCACAGTGGGCATGATGGGGAAAGTGAGTCCTGGAGATTGGAAACACATCCCATAGATTTTAGTAGGAGAGGCGTTTCACAGGGTGTGCGAAAGACCTCTTCTCGGGAAGCAAATGAGGAAGTGAAACAACAGGAGGTAGCCAGACGAATACGCTGTGATGTCAAGACTTTTCAGTTTTGGCTACAGAACAGCAAGTACTGCGACAGTAGGAAATTCGAGATCATCCCGCCGAATGAGCTGGATAAATTTCTCACCGATTTTTTCAGTACCGTTAAAACCCGTTCTGGTGGGGATTATGATCACAACTCATTGAGTTCACTGAGATCCTGTTTAGAGAGACACCTGAAAGATAAAAATTACCCATGTTCCATCAATGTGTCTCCGCTCTTCTCGAACAGTCAAGAGGCATTTAAGAGGAAGAAACAGGCTCTTAAAGAAGCCTGCAGCCTATCATCTAGTGATGTGATTGGACTGAAGGAACTGAAATTACTCGGCCCTTTCAGTCCAATGTCCTTACTTAACATAGTATATTGGCTGAATTCCTCCTACTTCCCTTGTTTGAAGACGAAGAATGACCATTTTAACCTGCTCTGGGGTGACATTGAGCTGGACACGCCCACTGATCAGAAAGCGGAATGTCTCGTTTTCACTGGAAATGCCACATTGGCCAGGAAAAAGAAGGCTGCCTACACAGGAGGAACTTCTCCGTTGAAAATACCCAAGGTTTATGCGCATGCCAGAGATCCCGAGACATGCCCAGTGGCAATGTACAAGGAGTACAAAAGACGGCGACCACCCGTCATGTTGAACCCAGGGGCTAGTTTTTACCTGCGACCAGTCTCCTCGGCTGTGGACATGACAGACAATATCTGGTTTTCCAAAGCCCCGCTTGGAATTCACTGTATCGGTAGCATCATTCGGGTCATGAAAGAAAAGGCGGGTCTGTTGAGTCCTTGAAGTCTGATATGGCCTGTGGGCATCTTCAACAATTCCTGAAGTGTTGAAGCCTCTGGTAGAATTTTATGTGAGAACATTGGAATACATGAACATGATTTCATAATACAGGCATGAAAGAAATTTACTGCCTCGAATTTGCAATCACTAGATGGACTATTGATCAGATTTTAATATAATATTAATATGCTTTTAATTTTAATATTGTATGCATTTTATAGTTCATCCATTCGTTGGTTCACAGTCATTCAAACATGTCTGTATTGTTCAGATTCTGCCAGTGATAACGCTCTTTAAGGGTTCCATTCATACCCATTTCTGAATGTCATTCATATCTCCCTAGTATAATCCGTGGCGTGTCCTACTCCTCCTCCACTTTACTCACTGCACAGCGACTCCTCCTCCACTTTTATACTCACTGCACAGCGGGTCGCATAGGTGTGGCGCGGGATAGGCTGGGGCGAGAGACCTGCGGTTTTCGCTACCTGAGATTCCATGGGCCAGGCTTTCACCCTACAGTAGAATGGGTTGACTGCGCATGCGCGATGAGTAGTAGTATAGAAAGGGCACGCGATGTCCCTATCCCTATAGGTGTGACGCGGGATAGGGTGGGCCGAGAGACCTGGGGTTTTTGCTACCTGAGATTCCATGGGCCAGGCTTGCACCCTACAGTAGAATGGGTCAACTGCGCATGCGCGATGAGTAGTGCACCATGAGTAGTATAGAAAGGGCACACGATCTCTCTATCCCTATAAACTAACCCATGGGGGTGAATGAACCCATGGGGGTGAATGAGCCATGGGGTGAAATCCGTGGCGTATGAGGGTCGGCTCATGTGGGTTTCACTTCTTAAGGGTCGGCTCATGTGGGTTTCACTTCTTAATCCGTGGCGTATGAGGGTCGGTTCAGATCCCCTGGGGTGGGGACATGCCCCTGAGGGCAGTGGGTGGGTTCAATGAAAGCTCGTCTAATGTGTCTAGATTTTTGCCAGGTAAATAGTTGGTCTGCGTCCGCAATAGCTGCGAAGACTGATGGTATCCAACTCACCCTCATCTTGGGACAGCTTTAGTGAAGTTCTTAACTTTTCAATGACTGATGGGATTGCTCTCAAATTGTGTAGTACCAGGGCTGAAGAATTTTGTGATCTGATCAAAATTGATTGGTGTTACATCGATTTAATTTTCCCAGTATGGGAGATAATCTGATCAAGCGTGGGGAAATTTGTCAATTCCCCAGTTGTCTCCCCTGATTTGAACATTTGGATAAAGTTTGTTGTTGAACTTCTCCTGGTCAATGCAAAGTATGCTGTGCTCAATATTTATTTAAGTACATGTATAAGGCCTACTTAAAGAATCTGATTTGACATTCAGTAGACATATATGAAAACAAATAAAAACAGTATTCAATATTACCTATATTGGTACCAAAATACAAAAAAATCCAAGTGAGGATGACTGAAATCAAAGTCATTTCTTCCGGAGAGCAGTGGTCTAGAGTTTATAATATTATCTGCAATATATTAAAGATACGTACATTACCAAAAGTTAAAATTTGTTAAATAACATCTCAGCCTCATTTAGGCAAAAAATTAGATGAAGACTTTTATACAATTCAATGTACCTGTTGTTTTAGTATTAATTCCACAATGACGTATTACCAAAGAGACAAGGCTCTTGTTTTGATTAAACTTGATATTTTAATAGTGTTCTGTGAAATTAATCTATAGTAAAATAACCATAATTGTTATATTCATATTGCTTTGTTATTTGGTCTGTGGATAATCAGATAATCCATTATTTCTTCATTTGTAACAATGTTTACAGAGGGTGATCAAATTGATTAGAACAGCCGATTAAATCCTCCTTGTTCCCAAAATTTGGGGGGGGGGGGTTGATAGTGCTATTGAATAATTACATGTACACGTATATCATCATAACTGTAGAATCTTTAATTGAGGATGTATACATGTAAATGAGAATAAAAATGAAATATCTAAAAACAGTCCGCTCTACAGGGATTCATAGACGTCCATTCTTACTACCGTTAAACGGTAGTAAGAAAATGTAAAAAACTTAATACAGACAGTAAAAAACTCAAAAGTGTACGTTTTGGGCAAGAAATACTCAATATTTTTGACGAAAACTCAATCCTCGAAATGGTGCAAATTATTTCAATGATGTGAAATCCATCGCCGATCCTTCGACAATCTGGCTTCGAATGTTTGGGGATTTTCAGTTCTAGAAATAATTGCCAAAGTTTTGCCAATGACACGCTTGATACAGAAAGCGGAAGTAAACTCAGGTGTGAGACATGCGCAGATCACGATGACGACGATATAACGACAGGGTCTCGACTACAGTCATAGGGCGCACACAGTCTGCGACACGGGCTTTACAACAGAAGATTGGCTAACACCAAATCAAGCGCTCCCATTGGTCACTGATTGACAGGAAATCTGTACAACCTGTGAAGAGCAACTCGGCAGCCCAACATGAACTTGAGCAAGAGACTACATAGACACGACAAACTCCACGTGCTTTCTGTTTCAGTTGGCGGGACGACGGGAATACGAGAACAAATTTACCATGTGGTTTTCTTCGCTGATAGTAGTGCGATACACTTTGAAATAAAACTACCGGCTGTGTTGTAAAGTTAAAATTTGAAAAGAAAACTCTTTTCATTGACGTACATGACAGAAGGAGCTTATGCGGAGTCCAGTTTTCGTTTTTATACTTTCGTAATTTGTGAATCTCCAAAGACTGACCTGTCAGTAGACAGTATTCACCATCACACAAACTATATTCAGATTATGGTCGAAATATTGCTAAATGCCTGGACCAAAATGATTTAATAATAAACAATACACTGTTTTATTATAATTATAAAACTTTTTTAATCGTTGTAAGGACGAAAACAGGAATCTTGAATAAAGTGACGACAGAGTCCATTTAACCCAGGTTCTGGCGGTTGCTTACATTGATGACATCCAGCATTTTGTTAAATTCTGCGTAACCTTTTCATGTAACCTTTGGGTAACGCAGTCAAGTTTGGCGTAACCTAACCAATAGATTACGCACCTGCAGTACCCGTAACCTTTTTGGGAGTTACGCAATGATCTCTAATGTCATGGCCTGTACCATTGGACTAGATTCTTTTCCATCACACAATGTTTTTAATTTATGTCCAAATTTAATGTCTTCATTATATTTCTCAAGTTAAACATTAACCAACAGAAAACTTCTTAAAAGTTTATTTCAGTATTTCATTATAAATATCTAGGATACGTAAGAACTAAATAAAACACGTTACCAGCTTCACCTGAATGCGTTAAATTTAATTATATTTGGATTTTACAGTGAAATGGAGGTGAAGTGTGCCAGACCTGTTGACAGTTTGTGGGTTGGTTCATGTGGTGTTTGACTTCAGTATTACAGAAATTATTTGTTAATATCTTAATTGGTAGGGTGGTAAAAATATCCAAAAACTCAATATTATCAGCTTGTGGATGGGCCGTAAAAACTTGGAAAAACTCAATTTGAGCATAAAAAAACTCAATATTTTGTATTGGGTAGTAAAAATTTGGACTTCTATGAATCCTTGCTCTAGTGACTTCTTCAAGCATGCCAACTGCATATAAAACGGGGAAATATGGTGAATGAAGGGTGGAATGCAGAGGTCATTCCTGAGGGAGCAACCTACAGTACAAACTGCATTTGAGATGGTAACATGTACCATGTCTGGGCCAAGGGTTAATGGATTTTTTTTAGGGTTTGCATGAGGAGTGGTTCCTAAACTGTCACTTAGGCCGCTGATAATTAATGGTTCATTTCCCGTAACCAGCCCTCATCTATATTTTGAGGGCAAATAATTAAAATCCATGAAGGATTTACATTTTCATGAGTGAAACTTGCTCATTTTATTCATATTTGTACATACAGTTGGTTTGCAAGTTAATAATTAATAATTAAATTCTACCCGTATTGTTCGTAAATCCTGCGATTTGATTGGCTGATTAGTGCTCAATTTTTCGGTTCATACTTCAATGAATCTAAAAATATGATATGCCACGCCCACAACTGCACTACTTTTTCGTTGCTATAAATAGCACTGGATCACTGGTCGTAGTGTAAATCGATTCAGATTTTAGTGCATAATATTGCTCAAATAATGTCAACAGAAAACTCTAAAACCAACTGGAAAGAGTGAATTTAAATATTTATTTGTATTGAGAAAATTGTTCGTAAAATTACAAGAATTTCGAAGAGAAAAGTGCCGAGATAATGTCTGTCGGTCCTGGAAATCAGATTAGCAATAAGTCGACATCTCCGTGACCTTGAACGACATTTTGACATTAGGTTTTCGCTTACCCACTTTTACCACAAATCCTTATAAAGAAATTATTACACACGGTGAAATCCTGAAACCCACATCCTACCTGAGCTCTGGTTCTCTTGAGATACAGAGTTTGGTAATCCATTCATTCGTTACCGTTCCCGTGGAGTGAAATTTCATCCACCGGCTTTTTTGCTGTTGTGGTGCGGGGGGGAGTTTTGCACTAATGGAAACGGGAACATGTCCTCTCTCACGAAACCAAACACAAAATTTAACAAATTATACAGTCTTGACTGCCACGATAAGCGGATGTATGTAACAAGTACCGTACCGTATGTCAGATGTTCGATAAAATCCCTCCAGTCAAGGGGGTGTTATAGAATGTTGATTCCACAAAACCTGTTGGGTGGCCTACGAGGGCAACATCATCGTTCAATCTCTGTACACAAAGGCTCCAATCAGTTCACCAGAACTGGTACACTTCGAAGTCTGTGAAAGAATATCAATTTTCGCGTTTTCTGTCTCTGATATCATACAAATTTATGCGTCCGCTCGAACACAACACAACACACACAGCACATGTGCACTCCCTCGATTTCCAGTCCACGTGTGACGGGTACAGGCGATGAAGGATGCAGAGTTTTGTCACATTATTGATATAAGCGGACACCGAAAGGGAGAAAGTTCCGTCATAAACTGCGACAGGGAATGTTCCTCAGCTCAGAACAACACATTCATCAGTGAAATCGTCCTCCGTATGCCTACCTGGGGCGCGGTAAAACAGCAAGAAAATGCATCGCCCAGTCTGATCATCGACATCGGCTCTGAATGGAATATTCCCGGCAAGGCCAACTCAAGTCGAACAATTTCTCCTCTTCTGCATGGTTTCATATCTCATTCTTCCTTCGCAGAATTTTTTGTGTGTTTCAGTTTTCCTGACCTAAATAATTATCCCTGACTGAGACGTTTCCCACAACAAACTGTCAAACTGAAAACTGTTTGAACCGCGCTTGGCCTACCGAGTGACGTGCGCGTGCACTGAGACGTTGCTAGGAGTTACGAACTTTGTTGACTGTATTTATACGCGCAGGGGTTTTCCCGTTACAAGAATTAAACCGAAGAATTCGTTCGTTTCACGTTCAATTTCTTCTCTTATTGAATCAGTTTTGCTTGATTAATTTAATTATAACAATTGACTGTGATTTTTTTTACGTTCATTGGGGTATGAACTTAAAAACCGCTGTGCAAACTTTGTATGATCCGCTACGCGGAATCATACAGTTTGCACAGCGGTTTTTAAGTTCATACCCCAATGAACGTAAAAAAAAAATCAGTCAATTCTTAAATGATGATCGCACTCATCATGTGTACATTTGTACAAGCATGGTTATGAGAAACAAACAATTAATTAACAGTGGCCTATCACTCTATGGACCCCATCAACAGTTCACAGTTAGCTAAGGGATTACATGTAATCTTCTACATGTATGTAGGCAAGCTGTACCAGGCATTCATTGCGTTCTGCTTCGCGCCACTCCATTTAGCGCTGTAAGGGTCTCACGGACTGTGCCGGAGTTGACCCAAGGTCATCTGTTGCCACAGTAAATGAACATGAAGACCGTCTGACTGGGCGAATTAATATCCGCCGCGATTCACCGATATATATTTCCGCAACATATAGTTTTGAGGTAATTTGTTAAAAAGCTGCCTTCAAACTGTGTGACACTGCCGTTTGTAACACACTGAATATCCGTAAAGTATATTTCAAGATAAATATACGTTTTTCGGTCAGTAAAACAGTTAGACAGAACAGTTCTTGGTTTCTGCAGGAATCCTGAAAAAGATGGCGAGACCCCTACAGGAGTAAATGCAGCGTAGCGCAAAGCACCCTGGGAGAGGATGGTATGTAGGGGCAGAACCAGATGTATGAATGGAACTCCAGTTCTGGAGTTCCAGAATGCACATATGTCATGTATGTGTGTCCATTAGAATTTTCCAGAATGCACATGTATACGTTTGTCCATCCCAACACAACACGATCCAAACTCAAGGTCGGTACTGGTCCACTGGATATGCTTTGTTGTGATCGGATCTTTCATCCATTTACACCCTACATGTACATGTCCCAGTCTCCCTTCTCCCGTCATTCAACATGTACTGAAACAAAACAAATTGAAAAGTGTTCTATATTCAATGAACATGATACATGTAATTGTTTGTTGTTTTTTTGGTTGTTTAACTACCAATATACTACTATTTTGATGTATGAAAAATGAGACATTTTCTCCTAGTAAATGCATACATCTACATGCTTAGAAAGGACATCTCATGGATTGGTTATTTTGGACTTCCTTTCAGTTTTACTGACAAGCCCTGAAGCTGCGTTGGACCAGATTGAGGGAGAAATTTCCCAGACTTCATGTGAAGTGTCCAAGTATGAGCGGGATCAATGTGGCTATATCAACAAATTTGTGGATTGGTTGAAGCGAGAACCATACAGAGATTTCCGAAAACCTGTGGATATACCCCCAGCAGAGCTCGACGTGTACCTGGCCATGTTCTTTGCATCCGTTACATCGATCCAGGGCCTAACTAGGCGGCAAACTGCTCTGCACCGATATCTGAGTGATGCCAACTACATTTGTAATAATATAAAAAGGTCATCCAAATTCCGAAAGAGTCAAGAGGCACTCAAAATGAGGAAACTGGAGCTTCAGCAGGCTCACGATGGTTGTATTTTGTCACTGAACGAGATTTTGATGTTCAAGCAGATGAAACTTCTCGGTCCTTTCAACCCAGTATCATTACTAAACGTGATATACTGGCAGAACTCTTGTTCCTTCTCTTCCTTCCTGAAAGACAAAAGCAATCACTTCACTTTGCGATGGGGTGACGTGGAACTGTCCAGATCGGAACAAGAGGATAGGGAATGTCTCCTGTTCACCAAAAATGCCACGAGAGCGATGTACGATTGCACTGCTCCCCCTGAAAACTTGTTTGACCCGAGGCGGAAAGCATTAGCCAATTTGGACGATCCCGACATCTGTCCGGTTCGTATGTACAAGGAATATTCAAAGCGACGACCCCTTTCTGCGAGAATTCCATCCTCCCACTTCTACCTTCGACCTGTCGCTGTGGTGGACCCTAGAGAGGGGAGTGCTTGGTATGAAGATAGCCACATGGGGATGCAAGATCTGGGAAACCTAATGAAACAGATGAAGGAACAAGGGAGCATTCATTTTCGAACTGCTGCAATGTACAAATGAAGATAAATATACATGAAACTACTCATGTTCTTCTTTCTAATGTTTCCGGTCTGGCTGCAGTACCGTATTTTTCATTGGTCATGTAACGTCATGCTTGACTTAATTGGTGAAATACAAAGCTGCTATTCTCGACACAGAGTGTCCGATTTTATCTTCTTGTATTGACAGTCTTCTGTGTACTACTATCGACTTGCGGATTGAACACTCACTATTATATACATTGTCTGTGTACTGTATAATACTAAATGCCATCATTATTGGTGGCTTTGTTGTTCGATTATCTTCACGTAATACCCACGTTGGTATTTTTATCAGATTGTGGACAGGACAAGTAAAACATACTACTTACAGTTCATATCTATCTACCGTCAATCATTTGACTGCTTTGTTGGCATGGATATGTGTTTATAGCTACGTAAATTAGACTATACATGTTCAACTATCCCCACCCTGCATGGTGTGCAAAATATTTCAGAATACCAGACAAATATATATTATCATTAAAAAAATGTAATTTATGCAAAAAAAAAAAAAAATTGTCAAGACTTTAACGAAATGTTTTGGGCCATGTTCCCTGTGATAGGCCTGGTGAGTACATTTTACTGAGCCTATTCACAAGCCCGGTTAACAGTTTCTGCCATATACATTGAAATCAACCACGTTGAATCAGCCCTGTGGTCAGCTCTTGTCAGGCCTTTGAAACAGTCTTTTGTGATTTTGATCATGCAAAGCCTGCAAATGCCCTTCCCAGTTTGGCTGCTTTGTAATCGGTGTTTATTCCTATGAAGTAGGCTACAGGTTGCAAATTGTCTGGTAATGAGTCAGTCAGTCATTCCAACCGAATCCTTTCGTCTGCAAAATAAGGAGAACTGTTGACATTAGAACCTTGATGTTTGGCATGAAGGTGCATTAGGGGACTCTTACCAACAAGTTCTGAGCTGATCTACTTTTGATGAAAATCACTGGTGATTCTTACTTGGGCAGTGCCCATCTTAATATAGGCAGGATTTCAACTGGGGGTGGGGATTTCCAAGAGTTCAGTTCGCGTCGGAGTCCTAATGCCTGCCCTACTTCGTAGGTCCTGTGACGTTAGTCACACTGCTCATGTTTACAAAATTTGACATGCTTTCGGTGATGGATAAGAACGATTTCTACCAACAGTAAACTGAACATGCTAATGATACAAAATAATATTGTTGCTTTAATACATGAACTACATGTAGTCTATATACCTGCTACATGTAAATAATGGGCAAGTTGGAAGGGGAAACCTTTTTGCAACACTTGTATTTACTTTCCAGAACTATTTGTATGAGATTGCCACTCGATATATCTCTATCAAACCAAGTCTGATAGTTACATGTACATGTGTGTGTCTGCTGTCAGTGCAAAATATATGATTCACAATTCTTTGTGTTATTTGAATGATAGTAGAACCAGTTAGCAACTATATGAGTGGTGTCCTCAAAATGTTCTTAGGCAAGAATACATGTAAATATGCTATTCAGATTGAGTAAATCCAGATCCAAATATCTGCATGATTTTATATGAAGTATGAATAATATTTAGAAATTTGTTTGCCTTGGTCATGTTGAACAGGAACGTGGTCATATGTCGGCACACAATTTGCCTCAAGTTGTCATTGACCTTTCATATCTTCCTTTGGGGTTGTTACACAGAGATGTTCCTGAATAATAACGTAGTTTTGGCAAGATGCATGAATCGTGAAACATAAAATGGTTCAGATTTGTTATCTTGAATAGTTGCACATGTTGATATGACCCAGTTAAATTGATGTGCCTAGTATAAATAGTTCTTGATCAGCAGTCATCTCATTTTGCAGATGGTGCCAAGATTCCAAACCTAGCGGACACTCGAAAGAGGACTTGGTCAACCAGGTTGCTCGTCGAAGAGGAGGTGCAAGCTCAAAAGCGGTCAAAAACCAGAGATATTCAAACTCGATCATACGTGAACAAATTTGAACGTTGGCTGAAAGAATCCGATTACAATGACACACGGAGGATCCAAGACATTCCTCCTGCTCAGCTCGATTCATTTTTGGCCGAGTTCTTCACGACTTTGACGTCAAGGACTCGTGGCGAATATGGGTACAATGCCTTGAGAGTATTGCGGGCAAACCTTGAGCGATACCTCAAGCTGCATCACTACCCAGTTTCCATCACTTCCAGCTCGTTTGCCAAAAGTCAATATGCTTTCAAAATGAAGAAACAAGAGGGGTGCTTCTTGCCATCTGGTGAGCTTCTACGGATAAAACGTCTGAACCAGGACTTTTTCGGCTCAACATCTCCACAATCATTGCTCAACACGCTCTACTGGAACAATGCCTATTATCTTTCCAGCTGTCTAGCTACAAAACGTGATCACATCTCTCTTCTTTGGGGTGACATCAGGCTAATTACGGACGACACAGGTGAATACATTATTTACACAGGAGCGGCCACAAAGGCCATCAACGCCCGTGGGAAATTGGCTCCCTGTTGTGTTGACTCCATCCCAGAAATGAAAAGATCCATGTATGCTGTCAACGAAGATACCAAATCGTGCCCAGTTAAAATGTACAAGGAGTATCGGAAACGGCGACCCCTTGACACAAACACAGCTTCAAGTAGTTTTTACCTAAAACCTGTGAAATCTGGAAATTCAGACCTTTGGTTTGAAAGCGAAGAGCTTGGCTTGACGGGAATAGAAACACTTGTTGAAAAGCTGAAATTAGCAGCAAGGCTGTCATAAGATATTGGTTAAGAATTGCCTGTAGATGTGTGAGTTTTAATAGCAGCTGAGACTGCAAGTGTATTCCCGTATATAGGGAACATCTTGCTGCAATTGTTTCAGTACATGTACATTAAAATTAGGATGTTGGCATTATAACAGGTTGTACATGTGACTGCCAGATTGTGTAATGGTTTATATACAAACACAAGTGTATCATGGGATATCTTCCAGCTTTAAATCATTTTATTGGTCAATTCAAATTTTCAAAAGAAATCTAGTATTTTCATTGGCTTGTTAAGAAAAATAGAACAACATCCAGCCAATCACAGGGTTTGTGTAATAAGGTACCAATGCAGTGACAGACACCAATGAACCAAATGCCAAGATTGGCTACGTGTAAATGTTACAATACAAAAGTTTTCCCGGACCAATGAAAATACATGTATCAGATTTCTTGTTGAAAATTTAAATTTACTCCAGATGACAATTGGGAAATGCAGAATGCATACATGCCTGCTCTCTGACATGTCTGATGTACTGGCACGACTGGGTGCAAAATGATGCTCCTCCATTAATATGTTTTGAGCTCTAGGCTCCTATAAGCTGCTAGGGGGCATAGAGTGAAACAACAATACATGATGATTTTATAATCAGAACACGGACAGAATATACATGTACATATTATCGAAAAAATGTTTGATTGCCATGTTGTAAAATTGCCTGGAAGATGGTTGAATTACTGCAGTAGGAATTTTATCAGAGCATTAAGTTTTCGTTCAAATGATTCCTCTTTTTTCCGAACACGGAGGTTTAACGCTTCAGAACACAGCGAATTAAAAAAAAGGACCGGAGTTGCAAGATAAGGTGGTCAAGCATCTTGATGTGTTTTTTTGTTTTTTTTTGGAACAGTTGATTCTAATCAATATCTATCATTAGTATGCCAAGACATTGTGACTATAAGGGCTAAACGTTTTGTTGGTTAAAATTGGTGGACATATTCTTCTGTGAGTGATATTGTCCTGTGCAGCTACAAAATACATTTGAGAAACCCAATAAACTGTGACATATTGCTGAGTACTGTAGTTTATTGCCTAGTTTATAGAACAAGTTGCCTGTTTGTTGGAAACTGATGCCAGAGATATCTTGAGGTGGTTGATTTGTATCGGGCATGCCTCATCAGACAGCTTGTTGTAAGAAATGACTAACGGGGGCACCAAAGATGGGATTCCTATACCAGAGGAATTGGCCTATACGCGTGGATTTCCCGAGCATGAAAAGTAATAGCACCCAAACATTGCTTAGATTGAAAGATTGCTGAAAAGTGACATTAAATCATACTCGCTCAGTAAATAAGTATTTAGAAAAAATATTTATGCTGAAATTATAAAGCAGTCTTCAATTGCTTTCAGCCAAGGAAACTGGATTGACCACACCATTAGCAACCGGGATGATTTCGCCGAGAGGAGGGCCAGTGGCTTGGAGGAAAGGGAACTGGGGCCTGCGCGATGCTCAGGCTTCTAGGGAGGCCAGGACAGCCAACATGCTAAAGCAGCGTCATTATCGCAGTGTGCAGACACGCTCGTATGCCAATAAGTTTGAACGATTCATTCTGTCCCCACCTTATAACGATGACCGGAAGATTGAAGAAATTCCACCCCACGAATTGGATCCTTACTTGGCCAAGTTCTACACGTTCGCTAAAAAGTATAATGGCGGAGATTACGGCTACGAGTCTTTAGTGACTCTTCGTTCAGGACTCGATCACTATTTGAAAAGCCATGGATACCAATATTCCATCAAGAGATCTAGTCAGTTTGACAACAGTAATCTCGCTTTGAAAAAGAAAAGGATCAATTGAACTTATTATGAGCAATTTACACAACTGTTCGAAGCTAATACTTTATTAGAACGTAGATACCGGACAAAACGGCGAGGGTCAGATCATGGACTATTGCAGAGAAAGGGGGATTGTTCCTGGTCTGGACTGCAGACCATGCTAGACCCTGGTCTACCATGGTTGACCCTGGTCTCTAGATCATGAACTACCATGGTTGACCCTGATCTCTAGACCATGAACTACCATGGCTGACCATGTCCACAAAACAATGGTCCCCCATGGTCAAAACTGCCCTCCAGCTTAGGGCTGCATGGTTTGTACCATGTTTGTCTGGCACAGAAGGTAGATTAAAGTGCCAAACAAATTAGGCTCTCTGGTGATCACTAGTGTCTGTATGTAGAGCCTAATTTTCAAAATTCAATTTTTTTTGTAGATTTGGTTAGGTTTTTGTTAGGGTTAGGGTTTTGCTAGGGTATGTTTGTTTGAGTCATCGTCGCCGTGTGACCAATAAGGTTAGGTACGACATTAGGTTAGGTACGAAAATGGAATAGGTCTTTGGATTATGGACGCGGATATTCTCTAATGGACGACGGCTGGATTATGAATGACGGACTAGACCCTTGTAATTAAACTTCAAACAACCAACCATGGTCAAAACCATCATATCATGGTTTACCATAGACCCTGATATCCCATTAACTAATACAGCCAGTTTACTTTTGGTCAACAAATTCAATATCTTTAATCCATGGACTTAATTTGTAAGCCTTGCATCGCCTATCCTTACAACATACAGAAGATGATTCCTGAAGACTTGAAGGCACTTTACTGCAGGAGAAGTGAATAATCCTATAGCAAGGATCTTAGCATTTCAACTCTGAGCAATTCAAGTACATGTATTTCTGGAGAATGACTTGATTATGACGTCAAAAACAAGCTTAGTATTAATGCTAGAAATATCTCGTTGAATCAGATGAAGTTTGCACCATCACATACATGTACATTCCTACGAAGTAGGCTACCATCGCCAAATTGTCTGTCAGTCAGTAAGTGAGTCCATCCGGATCCTTTCGTCTGCAAAATAAGGAGAACCGTTGACATTAGAACCTTGATTTTTGCATGAAGGTGCATCAGGGGACTGTTACCAGCAAGTTCTGAGCTGACCTACTTTTGATAAAAATGTCTGGTGCTTTTTGATGAAAATCACTGGATTTCAACTTGGGGCGGGGGGATTTCCAAGACTTCAGTGCGTGTCGAAGTCCTAATGCCTACCCTACTTTGTAGGTCCTGTGACGTTAGTCACACTGCCATGTTATCATTCAACCTGTTCAAATTCGTTCATTTCTCCACATCCAATTTACTCTAGCAAAATTTTCTACATTTGGCATCAATGTACATGTATATTATATCATTTTGTTGGTTTTGTTTTTTTTGTTAGAATTTGATACATGTACATGTGAATGTAGCTCGGTGGAAATTTATTGTCGAATTCAAAAATACAAAATCTGTGTAGCCTACATATAACACAATTGCTCAAATGAAGGCTTTGTCCAGTCGTATTTATATGTGGAATCCTGTTTTTGTGAAGCTTGTGAAATGCAATCTTTTCTTTCATCAATATTCAAGAATCGTATTTACTGTTATACATTAAAATGATTAAAGTGATTTGTAAAGCTATAATACTGTGTTGTTTTTTTAAAAGCTTAACAAACAGGTAAAATTTAAAAGTACCATTTCATCTGTCTAGTGTACATGTAATTGTGCAAAGATAATATCTAGAAGATATTGGCATTGAACTCTAATTCCAAGTTTTACATTTAATTGAATTGATAGGTGGTCCAAAATTGATTGAACCTGTCGCGAAACCAATCACTTGGCCACGCATGTCAAACAGTCTAACTGCTGAGACCCTTTCCTGTCTGCACAATGAGAAATTCAATCATGTTCATTGATTTTGTATAACTTGATGATGACGTGGATCTGGCTCACTGAAACAGATTCAAATTATTACATTTAAATGAGTCGAGACCTTGAAGATCCCTTCTGTGAGAATAGAATATGATAACCCAGGTAACCTTTGTATAAGCTTAAAATATAAAAATAATGATGGAGTTGATCAAGCTTATTATATCAAAGTGTGAACAAATTACATAGTCTTTATGATTGGTGACAATGTTGTTACATGTAGGCAAGAAAACTTTGAATACACCTTTAATATGCATGTATTGTGTTAGGCTTTTACCTTTGTATGAATCTCTGGAATGGCAGTGTAAACTTGACTCTCTCCAGACCTGAATCGTCCACATTTGCCATGTTTGCAAAAGAAGATATAACTTATAAGCTTCAGGACTGACTCTCTCTTTGTGGCCGTGGCATTTTGATGACGATTTATTTGTAATGTACATGTAACTTTGTTGTTAGACATTTAACTGGATTGTTATTAAATATACATCACATAATTCTCTTTCTTGCAAACTCGGCAACACACATCCCCACATTGATGCTGAATACAACACACGTCCCCACATTGATGCTGAATACAACACACGTCCCCACATTGATGCTGAATACAACTCACATCTCCACATTGATGCTGAATACAACTCACATCTCCACATTGATGCTGAATACAACACACGTCCCCACATTGATGCTGAATACAACACACGTCCCCACATTGATGCTGAATACAACACACGTCCCCACATTGATGCTGAATACAACACACGTCCCCACATTGATGCTGAATACAACACACATCTCCACATTGATGCTGAATACAACTCACATCTCCACATTGATGCTGAATACAACACACGTCCCCACATTGATGCTGAATACAACACACGTCCCCACATTGATGCTGAATACAACACACGTCCCCACATTGATGCTGAATACAACACACGTCCCCACATTGATGCTGAATACAACTCACATCTCCACATTGATGCTGAATACAACTCACATCTCCACATTGATGCTGAATACAACTCACATCCCCACATTGATGCTGAATACAACTCACATCCCCACATTGATGCTGAATACAACACACGTCCCCACATTGATGCTGAATACAACACACGTCCCCACATTGATGCTGAATACAACATGGTTATAATCAGACTCGGACATCACAGGTCAAAGGCTACGGCTACAATATGTTTTTCACCACATAGATCTGTTTTATTGTGAACAAATACATCTTAGAAAAACAATATGTTGTTCACAAAGCTTCTCTGTGTGTTTTCGTGCAAACTGTTGTAGGGAGCATTTGGAAGGATGTTTAAAACTGTTTCCAGGACCGTGTACATGCACATGTACATATGATTATGCTTTGGTTTGATAACCATCATGATGATGGTAGTTGTTTATAAAACAGTTTCACAGAGTCCATTTGGAATTGCTTTCAGAAACACGATGTGGCAGCGATTATGTGGCAATTATACCACGTCCAGCTCTGTCGAATCCAGGACAGGAAAGAGGGGACGATATTGAACGATCTGTACGGGAATTCAGAGAACGGAGGAAACGTGCCGCCCGGCTTTCGTCTTGTGTGAACAAATTTGAAAGATGGGCCATGATGACTCGAAATGAAAGGAGAAAGATCGAAGAAATACCGCCAGTTGAGTTGGACGATTATCTAGCCAATTTCTTCACCTCCATTACCAAGGAGAATGGAGAGGAGTATGGCTATGACTCGCTGATAACCCTCAGATCTGGTCTGGAACATTACTTGACGGAGAAAGGATATCAGTACTTGATAAGATCCTCTGGACTGTTTGCTGGGAGTCAACGTGCATTCTCTAATAGAAAAAGGCGATGAGAAACTTATTCCAAGAGAGGTTTTCACTGATTTTGTCTTGTCTCAGACTGTTTGAAGCACCAATATGGTTAGGTGCGACGTTAAACTTCAAACAACCAACCAACCTGTTTGAAGCAAAGACTAAAAGATCTTTGCAGAGACTCTGTGATTGACTGAATGTTCTTTCTGTTCTCACAAGCCAATGAAAATATCAGATTTCAATTCTATTTGAAAATTAGAATTGACCAATCAAAGATTTCGATACCGGAAGATATCCCATAATGCATTGGAGTTTCTATAGAAACCATTCAATAAGTAATACATATATACATGTACATGTATATGCATGTACATGTATATGTAGTTAGAACTTCTGTAAACAAAACCATATCAGATGAATGAGTTGTTATTTGAGGAAGAGTCCTCTTACCCACAAGTGACTTTACTGAAGGATGTTGTAAATTGTGTGACTGTGTACAATTTTCAAAATGCTTGATACACATTACATGTACATGTAGTTGGGAAAGTGAATTGGATTTTACAAGTTGGACATGCTTGATTGTAGAACAGATTTGTGACATTCCTGCCGTAGTCGTCCAGTTATTCCAGTGTGAGATAAATATTATAACTGTCGCATTGAAACTGAGATTTTCCTGGAGTGGGACATGTATGCTGGTTGATATTAGGCCCGTAGCCAAGCATGCCAAGGGGGGTTTTCTGGGTTTGGGCGAACCCCCCTCTCGGAAATATTATATATTTTTCTCATATAGATGCCCTTTTCAAACACTGAAGCGAACCCCCTATTTGCCCCTTCCCATACAGCGAACTCCATGATGTACAGTTGACATTGTGCTTTGACACGATATTCAAACCCGAGATATGGTTAATTGGGATGAAACAATGAAAACATGATTTTGTGTCATAACACCAAGCATGCCAAGTAATTACCACTCTGGCAATGTACAAGTACTATATTGTCAACTCCCAGCGAGTACTGGTACATGTATGGGTGCATGGGCAGGGGGAACTAACTCGCCTTTCCCAAAGATTTGACCTAGCACACCGATGGCATGCAGTGACGCATGAGCATTTGCCAGTCTACATTTGTGGTTCATACTTTCCTTTGTACTAAGGGATTATTTTCAACTATTGATAATTGGTGTAAATATGCCTTCAATTATTATACTATTTCAAGAAAGGACCATTATGCTTAAATACATTGATGATAATATTGGCAACGTCGAGTCCAAAATAGTCCAGTTATCACTGATTAAACATTCCTCATACTGTAGGCATTGGAAAGAGAGAAAAGGTATGAACCACAAATTTACGCAGTGAGTCCCGCATCTGTGTTCTTGTCAGTGTGCTGGGGTAAACTGTTAAGAATTGAATCAGAAAAGGCGAATTTCATGTGACCCGAGATATTCTTGTGAAGACATTTGCGACAATTCCAATCCTGTCCATTGTACATTTGGAATCCATTTCTACATGTGTACTTGTTAAATTCAATATCATCTGTTACATGTACTCTCATAGAGAATGTTTTCTGCTCTGAAACCTCAGATTGTCATGTTAATAAACTGTCTCACAATCTTACACTGCTATATTATAAGGATCCATGTATACCAGGACTGACCATGGTTCTGTCTCAAATTAAAACTTGTAAACTTTGCGAGAGTGATATCACTCTCCTAAATTTGGTATTGCGAGAACACATAACCACTGTAGTGTGAGAGTGATTCAATCTGGTCAGTGTTACTCTCCAGTATGTTTTCATTTATCAGGAGAGTGATCAGTAGCTCCTAGGGGAATAGTTCGGTGAGTGATGGTCAAATATTTCAAAGGGAGGCTGTGGTTGTGATGCAGCTCTCAGAGACAATAACACTTTGAAGTATTCACTATTCAGTGGCTGACTCGACCTACACATACATGTAGGCTACATTTGGCTTTTCCACACAGGCCAATGGAAATACTGAATTCAAATTTGAAATTAATTGTTTAAAAAAATTCATTTTTTTTCCAGCTTTATGTTCACAATGGAGTTTTATAGTAACAGCCATGCATCATGGGATATCTTGATGTTTGAAGTACTTCATTGGTCAATTCAAATTTTTAAATAGAAATCCAGCATTTCCATTGGCTGGTGAAGAAAATTGGAAGAACATCCAACCTGTCAGAGGTATTCTAAAAGTTCATTGGGACTGTGAAATAAATATTTGTGTGCATATATTTTTTACTGTCTCTACTGCAGATATTCTGCTTAAAAGATCTTTCAAAATTACTTCTTGTATTTGTATGTACATGTACAACAGGATACTATTAACAAGACACATTTTGAAGAAACATCAGTACAGACTATAGTTTGAGTCTTTCCGATCAATTTCAGTTTGGGGTGTGGACAGCAGACGGACACCATTACTTTCTGGCACAAACACCAGTGTGACCAAACGTTCCAGCAGCCACCATGGCCAAGGTGATCCCTCGGAATCGCGAAGGAGGAAGCGCATGTACCAAACACGCTCTTATGTGAGGAAGTTTGAGAGCTGGCTATCGTCGCCACCATACCATGACCCCAGAAAAATTGCAGAAATTCCTGCGGAAGAACTAGATACGTACTTGGCTACCTTTTTCAGTACAGTGAAAAAAGAGGATGGTCGTGAATATGGCTACGACTCTCTGATCACCTTACGCTCGGTACTTGAGAGACATCTGCGGGAGCAAGGCTATCCACATTTGATCCGGTCATCGAAAAACTTTCTCAAAAGTCAGATGGCTGTACAAAAGAGACGACATCTTCAACAACATATGACATCTCCCTTGAACAAACCCAATGCAGTCGGATAGAAGAAATAAGAAATTGGTCACCCCATATTACGAAAAAGGTGATCCAAGGTTTCTTAGCTAATTGGTTTTGTCTGTTGATTGGATTCAGTTTTACATGTAACCATGATATTCCATTGCATGATGCTCCAAAAAAGATCTACAGCCCCAGATATTGTTCTCCCTACATATACAAGGCGATCCAGTAGATCATCTACAAGTCTGAACACATCATGCGATATATACATTATATTGTAATGTATAGACAATGCAATGTTTTTAATGGGTATTCATGTTCATTGCCAAAACTGGTTTAATTAACAACATATAGTTTTGGTTCGCATTTCACATTCGTGTAGTGTAATAGTACCAGTGGTACTGGTCTATAATAATTGGATCCCCAGAAAAAAAACCTTCAGAAGCCAATTCCAAAATAATCATGGTACTCTGCTGATCAGCTCTGATATTTAAAAACTTTGCAGTACGGATATTCCGAGGTCAAATTCTCTAGCGGTGAAAAGTGTGAAATTCATTATTGCCCATATGGCCATGTGACATCGCGCCAAGGTTACATGTAGGCACCAGATAACGCTTTAGCATTGCCAGTGAGACAAAAAAAACGGAAAATACTAACATGTATATGTACAAATGTACATGGAGATATATTGTCTTTCAAAATATTGAAAAACAAACATTTTGAATATGGTACCGGTACATGTATTGTCTCGTTGTTAAATAGGAATTTGCAAACATGCATGTTTTGGGTGACAGTGCAGTGCCAAAAATAATTTTTCGTCACTTCCTAGGCAGTCAGGCCCTACCATATATGTAGGTCACATAGGACAGCTATTCATTCCACTGTTTTCACTATCTCAAAACTTGAGTTTTAAAAATGCATCACCTTTAAATGTCTGTGAATAATGTGTCTGTAATAATACAGCATTGCCACTTTGCTGGTGTAAAATAAATGGCTTGTTGTCTAACCTCAGGGTAACAATAATAGGGCAATGACGACGTGTCACATCTTTTGTGGCAATTTAAGAGTTTGACCTTGTGAGTCGGGACAGTTCTTGTCTTGCTCTACACGATGTTGGCAATATCCATCAGTTGAACTTTTTTAATTGAGTGTAAGTGGTCTAATTAGCTCTTGCCCCCCTTTCTGAACCATGGAGTGGATGCTGGCCTGCCCCATGCACCCTTTAGAATGTTCACCTTTAAACTGTCACATACGAAACAGTTCTGTGGAGCCCATGTATAACTATGTATTTTTTACCATCACAAGCCCTTAATATCTTGACAAGGATTCAGAAAGGTTGATTACATCTTTAGGCTACATATATGTTTCTCCTAGAAGGATTGGTTTCCATTGCTGAGGTCTTTTAACAGGAATGATATAAAGCAGTTGTAATCGAGCACACCCTGCATGCATGGCATGTGTAAAACAAAAATTTTAAAGCAAAATTTTCCTTGTTTTCAGTCCAATCTGTTGAAAGCAGCCAGAAAGTCGTACAGAAGACCAAGTTCCGACCAATTCTACCAGCGGGTCCGGTTCTTTCCACGCCGTTATTGCCGCCTGGTCGCCTGACAGTTTCCGCAGTTGCCCCCAACATGCCGAAAGCAGCTAAAACCTATCGGGCCAGCGATGCTCGATTCATTCGAATGATTGAAAAGTGGATACGAGCTGCACCTTATAACGATCACAGGAAACTCGAAGAAATTCCACCGCCTGAACTGGATGTATATTTGGCAGAATTTTACTCCAAAATGAAAAAGAAAAATGGCCGCTGTTACGGCTTCGAAACGATGAGAGCTATTCGAACAACCGTGGATTTGTACCTGAAAGAACAAAACTGTTTATACCCACAACCATCTCTGGCTCCTGAATTCAGAAGCAGCCAATTAGCTTTTAAAAATCGTGTGCATGATATTGTGTAGTTGCTAGTACATGACTGAATGCAGCTGTAATGAATTTAACTGAATTCCCTGAGATAAAGTATTGTACCGGTATCCCAGATTTACCAAATGATGTCACCATATTGAAATACTGATTGTGACTGTCTTTATTATGAATTACATGTATAGTATGGTATTGAGTGTAAGCTTACTTTGAAATATACAAAATCTCCACATATCTAGTTACATGTAATATGCACTGAATATTTTAATTTTTCTTTTGAATAAATATCTTATAAATGGATTAAATTGTGGGGTTAAGGATTCATCAATCAATGAAATTGATAGACGAACAATGCTATCAATCCATCATCTGCCCTGCAGTATTCTGTGTTAAAGTACCATTTAACATTTTTCGCCAACATCATAGAGCATGTAACGGGTTCATGTGAAGCAGTTCTGTATCAATAACTTATAAACAATAATGATGCCTTCACAGAAACAGGGATGATTAGGTCTAGAAGATACAGTGCTGGCCCACGATGATTCCATTTTCCAAGTCTGAAGTAATCAGTTTCTAGTCACTTTCCCGATGCCACCATCACATATATTTCTTTGTGTCATGTTAAATATTTCAAACAAGACAGTTTATGTCAAGATGGTTGAACCATTGCATCGGTGTCGTGCTTTCAAAGAAAAAAAATGTAAGTTATTCCTGGAGTATTGCAAAAGAGAATCTCAATCTTTAATTCGTTGATGTGAAAATTGGACAATAGCTGCAGTGCTACATGGAACTGAATTCAGGATCTGACGGCTATGTAGGAAATCCATGTCAATGACCACTTTATATGTTCAGACTTGCTGGATGAGATTTGGAGTCATTTGCAATGTAAACATATACATGTAAAACATTCTGACATATGATTATTAGGTCCACTAGTATGGCTGTGAATTCTAGAATTACCTCAACATGTAGCTTTAACCCTATCTGGCCTGGGCGATTTGGGCTGTACCGCAGCCTGTTTTTTTTCGCTATAACTAAGGCTAGAGGACTGAAACTTACCACACTATATCTTTGGGTCAAGCTCTTCAAGAAAATGTAAAAAATTCAAAGATGGCCACCATGATGACGTCACTGTGACGTCATTTTCAAAAAGAGCATTTTTGGACGATATTCCGGTCAGAATTTTCGATTTTTTTTTTTCTTCGCAAAAACTGCATGATGAATTAGTGAATAATAATCTGATATGGAATAAAATAGGTTTTACCCACTTTTCCATACAGAAAAGCAAACATTTCGAAGAAATATGACGAAAACAGCACTTTTTCTGGTACCCCACATGGCCGCCATTTTAAATTTACACATGATCCTCTGCTCGGGAGGTTATTCCAATAGTCTCAAAATGACCCCAATATGATAGCCTATAAAGTCACAGAGTTTCAGCTCTCCATTTTTTGTCATTCCCGAGATAGCGCAGAAAGTTTGGTGTGGGGGGCATTTTGGACCCCCACCTCCAGGCCTGGTAGGGTTAATGGGAGGGGGGACGAATCAGGGGGTGTTTTTGGCGATACTAAGACATGGTTTCAGTAAAAGGCATAGAACTGCGTTAAATCAACATGCTGAATTTTTGCGTCATTTTTGAAGAAATATGACGAAAACATCACTTTTCTGGTACCCTCATATGGCCGCCATTTTAAATTTACCCTTGATCTTCTGCTCGGGGGGTCATGCAAATAGGCTCAAAGTGATTCCAATATGATAATCTTAAAATCTAAAAAGAGAGAGTTTCAGCTCTAAATTTTTTGTCGTTCCAGAGATAGGAGCAAGAACCCAACGTGGGGGGGGGGGCACTTCACAGGCGAGGGGTGGGGCGGGAAGTGCCCACCCCCCTGTTGGGATTTTGCTGAATAATATCATAAATATATTGCAATATGGAAAGTTCTCTAGAGGCAACATTGGACATATCTGCTGTGGATGCCATTCAAAAACTATATATTGTCTTGTAACTAATTAACATAACAACAGGTACGTTTTCTGCCAGTCAATGAAAAAAACCAAACAGGATTCCTGTATCTACCCAATTCAATTCCTAATATTTGGTTGCTTATTCGAAGTTTGGTAATAAGCACATGTATGTTTTGGCTTAGGCAAATTATATGCCAGGTACTTTTCTAATGATACTCCTTCTTGAGTGTAGCATAAGTATCCAATTTATGATTAGATGGACTGAACATCATACTCTGCTAGACCTTGCAAATGTTCTGTGAAAATTACCCACATCTAAGAAAGATTGTTGGCACCACATTTTGTAAAAACTATGTACAGTCTTTCTTTTTCTCATTTTGCTGCTATAAGTAAGGGAATCGGTCTTCGCAGACTGAAGGTTACGCAGATAAGCTTAAGCTTGTTTCACAAGCCTGGAGTTTGGCAGCTTGACCAAGCAGCACCAGTATTTGACTGCATTAATCTTGGCCAATACTGCCAAAGGAAGTCTGCCTAATTTGACCTGTACAGAAGAATTACAAGCCTTTCTATATTGATACCAAGAGTGAATTTACAAAACTTGGTGTGAACTCTCTCAATGCTCAATCAGAGATGATTCTGGTATATATCATCAACTCTCCAAATTTATATAACAAAATTGGTTTACTATGGAGTCAAAGATCTTTGTACTTAGACCAGGTAAGAAATGAGTGAGAAATGAGAGATGAGTCGGAGAAATGATGGCCCACTTCTTTCTCACATGCATGAATAATCCATACATCATCAAGTAATTATTGCCCCACTGGTTCCCCACGGGTCGACCACATGTTACAGGGTCCCACGTGGGTGAAACCCCACCTCCTCGCCTTGGATTCAATTCACCTCAAATGGCCTAGGCTAAATTTGGTGTAGTACTTCTGGGAATCCACCGTATTGTCGGGTCTGAATGTGAGGTGCCGAGGGAAGTTTTCCAGTACAGTCGTATGGTTAGTTTTAGTCGTCAATTTTTTCCACCTCTTGTATATCGCTCCAATGAAGACAGATAGGATCGTTACATCTGGGCTGCCATTGCACATATCAGTGTTCTGAACATGCAGAATGAGAATTGAAGTAAGATCGGTATGGTGCACTATTTAGCAATCCATAATAGGAAGGACTACTCTCGCATGCACGCCCCAGGTCATAGTAAAACATCATGCGCCTTGGTCAGGTTATAATAGACAACTTGTATTTTGTGCATCTGTGGGGTTCCTAGGTGTAAAAAAAAAAATACCCTACATGTACCCATGGAGCTCCATGGTGTTAAAACCAATAGACCCCAACATGATTGAAATATTGTTGAAAGTGACGTTGAATCGTATTCACTCATCTGTAGAGTTCATGAGGAGAATAAGCAAACCCTACATATGTACATGTGTGCACGAGCTTTGTATTCAATTGCTGTTCGCATTTTCTTGTAATTTGTTAGTTAATTGTGAAAACCTGTCTGAACATACCTGAAATTATCTTGGTTTCAGAAGTTAGCGACTACGTCCAAATGAACTTGGAGAGTAATACTGCCATGGCTTCTGGGTTTGGATTATCAAGGCCAATGATTGGTCCAGA